>VZTO01026135.1:57348-69680 GCA_013400615.1 Syrrhaptes paradoxus
CTGGGTTGTTTGCTTTTGTTTTTCCTTTTTCTCTCTGACATAAACTTTGAGCCCAAAATATTGTCTGAGCTGCCTGATAGCTTTTTTCCCCTACTCTGAAGGGAATTTATTCTTGAAATTTTGGTTTCATCCCACCACAAAATTTCACCTAGCCGTGTTGCAACATTTCTCCAGATCACAGTGCTGATGTGCCATCATACCCTGGTGCCACGCTGCCCCGTCAGGTACTCCCAAGGTAAGTTTCTTATGCTGACGGCATATCTGTGCCAAACTGCCTTCCATCTCCTCACTCTGGTTTTCTACACTCCGGCTTCACTGTTCCCAGCCATGATGGAAATGCTAGCTAGGGCTGGACAACACCTCTTTAGCTCCACCGCTGTGCTACCATTGCTTGGGTCTGAGCCAGGCAGCAGTGATTTCAAGTTCTGTTGTCTCCCAATGCCTTCTTTAAGGTTTGCAGTGTTACCGTCCTTGCTGAAGCCCAGTATAACTAGGGGGCTGATCATCCTGAGGCATCATTAAAAATACAGGAGAGAAATCGATTTGATCTCTAACAGTCCCACAAACACGGGGCAAGGTTTAGCTAATGTGTTGCTAGTTACCCATGAGAGCTGAGATGTAATTGCAACTTCTCTGGCTTCTAGTCACTAGAGCTGGAGACTTGTCTTGTAAGAAAGCAATTTATCAAATTAATTTGACTTTGGGTTAGCACGTTCATTATTCCCAGTCATGAACAGATCCCATCATTGAATATAGACTGCATCTCAGGCTATAGGTTGCTCATGAGCAGTATTCAGTATTTTTGAGCAATGACTATAGTTCTTTGCAGTGTCAGCTCTTTGGGTCATACATGTAAATTAAATAGTACATTTCTATTCCCTGCTTGGATGGATGTAGCTGTCAAGAACATTATTTCCCCCCGTAATTACAAATTTGACATTCATTTCCCATGAATGCTCTCTACTATTTGCTTAAAACTGGCTCCCATGCATACTATTGCTGGTGAATTTTCCTCTTATCAGAAAGCTGATGCAGAAATGTGACAACTATAAAGACACCTGTGGGTTCTGTAAGCATAAACCTCTACTACACAAAGACCAACCAAATGAAAGACAAACAAATGAACAAACTGGGAAAAGTAGGCACCATTGCAACTTCTTGCATGGACTGACCAGTAGAGATAGAAGGAGATCTCAGTGCAAGTTAGAGAAAACACAAAATTACTACCAGCAGGTATCGATGGATGTCCCTAGAATCATCTTTGTTGTTTAATTCACCCAGCTCTTCTTACACATGCACTTCCCCACCTTTTGGGAGACTGATAGGGACTGAGGTGTGCTTTTGTGACTAGAACTCCTTTTTGTTTTATTCTAACTATCCAGATAGTTTCTCTTATGCCCTCAATTGCTAGTTCAGCAGGAGAGTTCAGTGAACATATATTTTTCCTTAAGGTATCTAATTCCTTCTCAGTTTGGATGAGCATCAACCAAAACCACACAAATTAAACTAAACCTGAAGCCAAACATGATTGTCTGAGTCCCTGGTGTCACACGAATAACACCGCAACACATTCAGCTCCTTCCAGAAGAACTGATGTTATTCTCAGAACCTGAGCCAGGCTCCAAAGAAGAAGGTCAATGTTTCTACAAGACTGTTTTGAACTCGATTGAATCAGCACATTAATTCTTAATCCAGATATGAATCTTGGGCTTTGGATCAGGACTGTCCCTCCTGCTCAGACTTCATTTTCCCCAGGGTACTCCTCCAGCTCCAGAAGCCAGCAGGATCACAGATTTATTTCTCTCTTTTGAGAGGGCAGCAATTCTAGACTCTCACACCTTTCTCACAACTAACTTTAACTAAAAACCAGTGAGATTAAGAGAAACACCCCACTGCTCACCTCCCAGTGTGTTCAGGCTTCATCACCCAGCTCAGCCCATCCTACATTCATACACTCCATTCAATATATTATTAAAAAAAAAAAATCCAAACACACACTCCACAAACTTTTACCCACCTTTTAGTTATTTTTTTTGTTAACTCAACCTTTTTGCTTTATCCTTGAAAATTCTTCGTAGATTTGGTTGTTGTGCTCTTCCCTTCCACCCCTCCCTTTAATACTTGTGCAGATTTTTAAATAAAGTTTTCTCATCTGTTTCCTGTAATTTTTTTTTGTGTGGACAAAAAAAGTGTAAGTGAAACAGGGATATTATTCACATCCATGGAAACATAAGAAAGTAAAAGGGATCTTTGCTTCCCCAAAGGACAAAAATGACATGTGTACCCTTCAGTGTCTCCAGGTTTCCTTGGAAATGTATTTTCTTGCCTTGTGCTTTGGTTTTTGTGATGAGGAGGGCTTCCCAACATTATTGAAAAACCCAGAACCTGAGGCAAAAAGACAAACTCAGGTTTGCTTTTAAGTCTAGGTTTATCAAAGTGGTGCATGATTTTGGTTTTCTCTGTTTTAGGAACTCTGTTGAAATACTTTAAAGATGAGTGACTCTGAAGATGTCCAGGTGCTGGTCCTTAGGGGGCTGAGCTCTGACAGCACCAAAGGCAGCAGCAGCCTGATGCAGAGCTTGAACTCCAGAGCAGCAGAAGGGACCTGACATGTCCCATCCTTCAGCACATGCTGAGACTCTGCCTCTAGTGAATTCTCCCAAGATGGAAATCCCAAAATGAAAACACCTGGGACCTGCACCCACCCTCCACCTCTTACGTGGCTTCTCACCCATGAGGCATTAAGCTTCTGTCCTCCAGCAAAGCTCAGCACAGGCTGCGTGAATAACTCAACGTAAAGCTGGCATAAATCTCAACAGAAGAAATATCTTTTATCTTTAACCATTTACTCCCACTATAGGAATAATGGCAGTTCTACATTTACATATAACTCTTGTTTGTTTGCTTTGCTTTGATTTTTTTTTGTTTGTTCATCTCTTTATCTTGGCACCTGCATAGCAGAAAACTTTACAGTTCATTACAGAAGTTTGCCCCTCTCTCTGCTCCTCCCTTTATTTACTCTGCTGCCCCAGGACTAGCAAGCAACACCCCCAAGGTCAAGAGAGAGTAAGGTGTTACCCTTTTTATGACGGATTATAGAAATAACAAACATGCCTGACAGTTTTATACAGCTGCTAGAACGGGTTTAGTTTTCAACAAATGAAGAATTTCCTCTTTTTTTTCTCTTTTGTATATTAATTACATTTTACAAATCTTGTTTTCTCCCCCTTTCTTCACTTTCCCCCCACTTTTCTTGCTTTCTTTTTATTTTTTCTCTTTTTTTTTCTTTTCTCTTTTATTTTTTTTACAGCAAAAGGATCAATCAATCACCAACATGTCCACTGAAAAGTCCGGGTTAGCAGAGTTTGGCTGTCATCTGGTCTGACTGTTTGAGGATCTCGGTGTTGTACAGGTCTAGAGCGTGGTTCACGCGGATGATCTCGCTGTTGGTGAGTTTCAGGCGGTGCTTGAGCATACAAGAGAACAGATCCAGCTGGGGCTTCCCTGGGGCTACGGGAGGCGCCAGTCTATTGATTCGGTCCCGAATATCCAGCAGCAAGAGCATAACGGAGGAGGAAGAATAGAACTGCCCACCTTGCGTGTATGACTGGTTGACCTGCTGCACGGCGCTGCGCAGTAAGTCAGCGTTAAAACGCAGGCTGTAGCCGTACACTTGCACATCCGAGATCTTGATGTAGAACTGACGCTTGGTGGGGTCAGAAAGGTCCACAGGCCCTTGGCCAGTCTCATTACGCAGCAGGGAGGGCAGCCGAGTCCGGCTGCGTAGGTAGATGTGGACGGTCTCGAAAAAGGTTTTCCACCGGTTTCCCAGTAGCAGGGTCCAGTTGTAGCACTGGCTGTTTTGGAGGCGGATTTTCTCCCAGCGCGGGTAGCCGTACTCCCCAAAGGGCATGTTCCAGCCCTCGGAGTGACTCCCACTGAAGGGGTTGACGTAGACAAAGAACATAGGGTCCAGGCTGCTGTTGCGCATCTGGCAGATTCGCATGGAGATCCCGATCACCATGTGGATGAAGTCCATCCTGTTCTTGTTGCTCTTCAAGGTGAGGGACATGCGTTTGCGCCACCGGGGGTCGAAGAAGGTGTCCAGGCGGATCTCGTTGCTGATGAAGGTGGTGTGCACATAGAGGCGAGAGTCCATTTTCTGCAGCAGGTACTTCAGCTCTAGGTCCTGGAAGTCCAAGTCTGTCTCAAAGCTGATGAACTGCTCACTCCGCTCTGAGTCTACGTTCTGAGGCTCACAGCGACCCCGGTAAAGCTTATAGCCCTTGTTGCACGAGCCGCAGAGAGAGATGTTGGCAAGGCTGCACATGGCACAGCTGTTGTTGCCCCCGATGATGCAGGGGATGGGGCGCTGGCACAGGCTGGTGCCACCATGGCAAACGCAGCTCCGCTGGCTTTCCAGAAAGGTCCCCCAGAACCCGTTCTCATTGCAGTACAGCAGGGACTGGACGCGGGTAAGCCATTCCTGTATTGTCCTGCAGGTAGGAAGAATAAAGCATTAACATCGTGGAGCCTCACAGAGTCCTTGGTGCTGTCATCTTACTGGAGCCACAGCGGTTTTGGGGATATATCTATATAGAGAGCACTCCAAGAACATTGATGCCCTGCCGTGGCATTTGGGAGCTATTCCCGTCTATTTCTAGGCTGAGTCTTTCACCTACTGTTTACTCCTTCAGCGGAGAACAAAAGCTCTCCAATAAATGGCTGTAAGTTAGGTTTGATCGACTGAAGTCTCTCTCTTCACACTACTCTAAGAACTGAGACTGGCACAGTCTCCTGCCAAGGATCCCATCAGTGCCCCAGGGAAAAGGTTCAACCGTGGGAATGGAGCCAATAAAGCTGTGCCAGAGGCTGAGGTGCTATCAGATATCACAGGCCACGACTCCTAGGCTAGCAGGAGAAAACTCCTCTCCATGTCATTTGCAATCCCCCACACCCTCCAAAACCAGACCTGTGATGGGATGCAGCCAAGCCAGTAGTAACCTCTGCTCATGGTGCGGAACACAGTAATAGCAGAAAAGAGAGTAAAAACCTCTGTGCGTAGAGACAAAGCTGCTAAAGCAGCTTCTCCTTTAAAAAAATCTGCTGCTAATTAACCTCCTCTACAGCCTGTCCCCTATGGAGCAGCCACACTGCCCATTCCCAGTTCCCACCATCCCCATTATTGCTATATCAGCATCCTCACCTCCCCATCCCGCAGCCCTGGAACGACTCCTAACGCATGACACCGTAACTCCCATTCGCTTTTCGTATAACCCAACTTGCAGTGTTGCCTTGCTGCCCCCTTCCCCCCCTCCCCAAAGCCCAGGGAAATAGCACAGCGACTCCTTTCTCCGCAGCCTTCAGCAGAATGCCTCGTTCAGCCGCCTCCCCTCCGCCTTCCCCCCAGCTAATGAATACTTCATTGTCTCCTCTGGGCAAAAAGTTCTTGGTTAGCGCTGCAGTGAGAGGACTGGCTAATGACAAATTAGGATTCAGTCCCTGTAGAACAGGAGGAGTGATTATGGACAGAGGCTCTCAGAGCTGGATTAGTGAAATTCATGGCACCTGCATCGCCTGACCTCCGAATAATCATTAAGCTGTAGGCTGTATCAAAGAAGGCATTAAATGATACAGCAGCAAAGAACAGCAAGATGATTAGGGGGAGGGAGCGAGTGGAGGGATGAGAGTGTAAAACAGAGGAAAGTGCTGGAAGGAAAGAAATAATCAAGGAGCAGACGCAGAGTAGTGGAAGAAAGAAGGGGGAAAACTTGCAGGTAAAAGGGAAAATGAGAGGCAAATGCAGTGGGCAGGAGGAATAGGGATGGAGAAGAGAGAAAAGGGAAAAAAACCAGCCAAACTGAATGATGGAGGACAGGCAGGAATGAAAAGAAGCAGGAAGAAACTGAGCGAAAGGAAAAGAAAATGAGATGGAGTGCAGAAAAAGGAAGTGTGTTGGCAGGAAAATTCTGAAGTCTTAGATGTGGGAAGAGACAATTTTCACATCCTCCTGTGCTACAGGGCTGCCAAGGTCTCTTTCCCCTATTCAGAGCCAACAGGAGCTCTCCTGCAAGGGAAAAAGCCAAGGTCGGCTGGGGAGCTTGGGAGCACAGACGTGACCGTTATAAATACCTGCTGTACAGGGAGAAGGTGACAGCCTTGGTCCCTAGAAAAAGTGCATGGGGCTCCTCTTGGTTTCTAGGACAGCTCTGTTTCAGAGAGGAGGCAACAGCATAGCACAGTGTGACTGCAAAACGTGTTGCTGACAGCAACAAGCAGTCTCAAAGCCATCCCCTGGGGACTGAGCCTGCCTCCTGCTCACAGGTGAAGTTTTGTTTGCTTTTTCAGCAATAGAAGTATTTTTCACCCCATCTGAAGCCTTTCAGTTCCTGTTTCGAGAGCCAGACAGAGGTGTTTGAATTTAGGAAGGCACCCAGATTCCAGGTTTCAATCTCCCTAAGGTGCTGGGAGCTCACCTTGATTCCTTCATGCACCTCTTCGAAAGCTTTGTTCTCTGCTTCTAACCACTAACCTAGGCAGGAAGCTGCATGATGATGAGCAAGTGGAGGACAAACTAAAACCAAACCAACCCTCCGATATACACACACTGGCTGCCTGGGTTCGCTGGGGAATTGCTTAAGGGAAGCAGAAGGTTCCTGCCTGCTGCCTCTGCATGGTTGGGCTTGATGACGATGAAAATCGGAGGTTGCTCCTGCAGCCCCAAGCTGCGTCCCTAGCTCCCAATTACCAATCTTGGTAATTTCTACCAAGACAAGGACAGGGAGAAGGCCAGTGGCACCCAGAAAATGAAGGGCTGAGGCCACAGGCTGGTAGCAGATAGATGGTAAACGTCCAGCCCCATCACATACCCTCTCAGCATCCCTACCCCTGTACACGAGGTGAGGACAGTCTCTCCCTGGTGTCCACAGCTCTATGGTCACATTTGGTGGTTCTTGCCAGACTGGGCTGCCAGTGCAGGTGGTAATGGTTGCTCACATGACTAAAGGTGGTTTTGTGAGGTGGGTTTGATGAGGGGTTCGGCACTGTCAGAGGTGTGCCTGCTTGCAGGGACTACTTTCACACAGCTGGCAATAGCCTCATACAGCTGCATATACAAACAACAGCCAAAGACACGCTCAGCAACTACCACACACAGATCTCAGTTCCAGATCTGTGCAATGACCATGGCTTTGCTGATTTCCTCGTGTGCTTGCTCATGCCCAGGATTCCCATTGTATGTGCACAGTGCCGGCTTGATGTTTTACACGGGTTTTACATGTTGATAATGCCACAGAGCTGATGGGACAAGGAGTGCCAGGCTATACAGCAGGGGACACAATAAAAATTAGAGTCAAATACTATAACCTATCTGGTTTAGGTGTGTTCTGACTTAGGGAAAAAACGTTATCCTTCCATCCTTCTCTTATACTAACAGTCAGCAGAGAGAAATGAGGAGTCTCAGCTGGTATCTTGTAATAATAGAAAGTAGTAATTTTCCTGTTCCCCAGGTCAGTTTTGTAGAGGAAGGATGGAAGGACATCAGGAAGAAGAGAGGTGTGGGGTTTTTTCATGTGTGTGTATGTTTTAGCATTCAGCAAAGACACAAGTCGGACCAAAAAAACCCCAAACCACAGAAGGCTACCCACCATCTGCTGATGGCAGCAATTTTCAGACATAATTAAATGAAAATCCAGAATCCAGGGCAGAGCCGGGCATCAACTACAAACATTACAATGGGAAGTGTGATAGAGAGGAAAAGTGGTATAAATTACCCCATTTTGTCTTGCAACTGGGACAGGATAAGAACATACGCAGGACCAGTCCCAGCCCTTCAGCTGACAGGAGGTAACTTCTCAAAACATGCAACCGTAATGGCTGAGGCTCATGTGAGTACAACCAAGAGATGTCAGGGCAGAAGGATGCTGGAAAGAGCCACTGTCTAAAAGCTAGAAGCCTGTAGCAGAGTAGCCATTAGTTTTCATTTAAATTATATTCTCTTTCATTAAGAAGTCATCAGTTTATCTTTTGCCATCTTAATATCACTGCAAAAGTTATTTTGCCTTGTGTTTGCTACCTCTGCCAGTTGATCTGAATAATATTTATCTGAATAATATTTATATAATCATATAAAAGAATATTTATCTGGAATATGAAGTACTAGCGCATGTGAAATTAAAACAGGGAAAACTATGTCTTCAAAGGTCACTGTCAAGCAGTTTTACATTCAACTTTAATGTCTTATATTCCAAACTAAAATGATAATTAAAAAAAAAAGACATCCAAACAAAGCTGGGATGAGAATTTTTTTGCAGAGTTTTCTTGCTGTTGCTCACTGGGGACATTCAGACCCTGGCAATGCTGGGAGCTGGGAGCCAGGTAATCAGGCAGAGCTGTTTCACTATTTAAAACCTATCTGTCATGAGAAAAAAAAAATGTTTTGCAGGCCAGTGTTGGGCTTTCAGATCAGAAGCCGAGGTCAAGTTATACAGAAAGGTGAGGAATAATTTTCTTTCCTCCTGACTTGTCATCCTTCAGGATTAATCAGGTCTGGGAAGGGGAAGGGGCTGATGAGTGTCCCTTGAGACAAAGATGCAGTTTTGTTGTAGATGGTGTCTGAGATGATTAGAAAACCAAACTGTACCAAAACCACAACAAAAACTAATCAAACCAAACAAAAAACCACAAAAAAACCAAAACCAAAAACCCAATCTAGCAGGACAGATTTTTTTTTTTTTTTATAATTGCAAGAGAAAAGGTAGAGATTTAACAAGTTTTCTTTTGCAAACTCACCTCTCACTTTCCAACCAGCACTAGCTGCTGTGGAGGTACTTTTGAGCTTTCTGTATGGAATACTGAAGTAAAAAAATGCTATTTTTATTCTCAGCAGCTGTGAGATGTATTCTTTACTAATGACAATTTGGCTGGAGCCCAGAACACGTGCCAACCCCCCACCTCCTTTGGATGTTATTTTTATTTTGCATCCAGAGTTTTAAAATGCAACTATAGGTACTCATTCAACACTGAAGCTTTAACAACTAAGGACTGGTTTCTTTTTTAAACCAACAAACTTGTCCGCAAAGAGGTGGTTTTTTTTCAGTAAAAGCAGTGCAGAGCAAATATATACATATATATACATATTTCTTTCTTAGCTGCTGCAAAAGTCATGGGGAATCAGCCTCGTTGCCAAAATCCCCATTTTTTCTTTCAGAAACACCACCTCTTCCCTTCCCTGAGGACAATCAACAGCAGCCCTATTTACTTTTCACATTGCTTTTGAATATATAATATAGGTTTACTATTATGTGTATTAAAGAGAGAGAGGCTTGCTCTGAATAGAGCCTTTCCATTCCACTGGAATGCTTGATAAGCGTCTGTCGTTCTGTACGGTAACAATTAGAAAATCAGAGGATTTCCAAGCCTTGTGAAAAGAGTGTTGAAATGCATACTTCTTCCTCTACATATCTGTCTACCGAGCCCCTCCCCTGCCTAGCTACAAATGCAGAATGACAAATAAGAAAAGAAATTATAATATGCCTGGTGGTGTTGACTTAAACAAATCAAGCACATCAGTCAGTTAAAAACCCAGCTGCCATCATCCATTTTGTCCTCCTTCCCCCAGATTTTATAGTATTAGTAGTTGGAGGCTCCTTTTCTGCTTGACTGACTTTTTAAAATAGGAGAGAAATGCTAAAGACATATTTATCTGAATTTTGCAGCAGCACGGTTGGCTGGATATGTGCTTGCTGCTGCTTCACTTTGTTGTTGTGCCACAACTCAGAATAATGCCTGGCCATGCTGGTGCCTTCTCCACCAGTTGGCTTCTTCGTAGCAGCTCAGCCAACTGGCAGGAATGGGCCACTTTTAGGAAGTTCTTCAAAAACTCTTAAACATAATAAATATTTCTGCTCATCTCCAGTAAGTCCATCAAGTCTTTGCCCAGAAACGTGAGGTTTCTTGGTAATTAAAGAGATGTTAAACCCTGGAAGAGTTTCCTGAGCTGCACAGTGGTGCAATGAAAACTCAAGTGGCCATTGGGCTGGATGATAACAAAAGACAGTGGTCAGTCAGTTTATTTTTTCTTCAGACTGAATATTTAGGTAATGAAGGAGGAAAAAAAAACCCAGTTTCTCTACAAATATTAACCTGGCCTGACCCTTCCAAGAGAAGCGTGTAAGAAAAAGCACTGGGACTCATTTTTTCCTAGATTTTCAGTTTTACTTCACTTCAGACAACATAAAAAGAAACAGCAAGAAATGCTTATTAAAATCCACAGATGCAAGTCTCCAAAAATGATTGGAAGCTAACCTAAACTCAGCCATAGGTCAGGGCTGAAAGAAGCCAACAGGGGTGACTATTGGATTTCAATAGTTGCTGTAGCTGTAATGGAAAGTCTGCTCTCTCCATCTGTAATAACTTCACCAGATTTCTGGTCAGCGCAGGCTTTCAGGTTCACTCTGAATTTTGTAGAAGAGATATGATCTGATCCAAGTGAAACTAAAGCTTCTCGTTTGCTCTGGCTGGATTCATTGAGGAGCCCAACTCAAGAATGGGCTGAAGCATCTTGTGCTCCATATGTCCACTTTAACAGCAAATGGAGGCTTAAAGCTTGGCTGTGGTACATGACGCAAGACCGCTCAAAAAGCTGCTTAGTCTACTTGGTTGTCTGCTGTCAGCCCTTTAATATTCTTGCAGAACACTACAGAATGAGTGGGTGCCCTTCACTTGGGTAGGTAAAACAACACAGAAGGGACGTGAATAAGCTTAGGTATGGGATAAAGGCACTTACACCTCCAGAAATTTCAACCCACTCCCAGGCTTTACCATTTTCCTCCAAACCTCCATGTTATAGAATCACAGAATGGTTTGGGTTGGAAAGGACCTTAAAAATCATCGTGTTCCACCCTCTGCCATGGGCAGGGACACCTCCCATTAACCCAGGTTGCTCAAAGCCTCATCCATCCTGGCCTTGAACCCCTCCAGGGATGGGGCATCCACAGCTTCTCTGGACAACCTGTTCCAGCCTCTCACCACCCTCACAGTAAAAATTTATTTCTAATATCTTATCTAAATCTGCCATCTTCCAGTTTAAATCCATTACCCCTTGTCCTGTCACTACACACTCTATATCCAAACACTTAGGCTGTTGGGTTTAGGTCCAAGCCTGGGCTCAGCTCCATCAGTCACCCATCACACCACATCCCTCCCCGCTGAAGGATGAAGGTACCTTTCTCTAGGCAGCTGGTGGTTAGGGTTGTGCCGACATCGGACACTGAGGCCAAAGAGTTTGCGGGCAGTGCGCTGGATCTTCTGGCGCTGGGCTTCCAGGGAGCTCTGCAGCAGCTTGTAGCGGTTCTGCAGATCCCAGTCGTTCCCCCAGTGCTGGTGGATGCTCCCAATGGTCAGGAAGTGGTTGCTAGGTAGCCTTTTCATGAAGGATTTAAACTCATCTGGAACACAGAAAAATGGGGAGAAATACAGAGGTTTCTGAACTCTAACAAAGTTACAAAGCTTTTCATTAGCGGGATGGAGAAGCAGTGATGATGTACGAGGCCATCAGTGCTCTGCTAAAGGAAGGTGATGTCCATTAACTCACTGGTCTGTCATTCTGCCCCAGGAAGCCCACTAATTCCACGGCTGTTGCTGCTCCCATATGGGAAATGAAACATGGAGAGTATTAGGGTGAAACGACACAGTTAGTGTGTACAGAGAAAAAAAAGAGAACAAATTCCCTGGAGCATGGGATTATAGTCTAGGGGTTATGAACAGAAAGCAGGGAGTTGTAATAATTGTCAGTTAAAGAGTTCTCATTGAAATTGGTTTTCGGCTGCTCCTAAAATGCCGTTTGTTGTTGAAGTCAAATCACTTTGGTTGTGTTGTTAAAAAAGAAGAAAAAAAGCTTTAAAAAAGTCCCCAGAGGAAGGTTTGGATTGTGTTAAAATATCCTGCTTTCTCATTTTTTAAAGAGAGCATTGTGATTCTTTTTTTTTCTCATTTAACTTCAAATGAAGTTAAATGAATTGCTTTATGTAACAATGAAAATAAAATAAAATAGTTTGCAGGGCTAAAGTCAGAACAAAATGTGTCAATTTTAGCCGAAGGAGAAAATCTAGCAGTAGATGTGGTCTATCTAAGCAGTAGATGTGGTCTATCTTGATTTCAGAAAAGCATTTGACACCGTCTCCCACAGTATCCTTGCGGATAAGCTGAGGAAGTGCGATCTGGATGATCGGGTGGTTAGATGGATTGTTAACTGGCTGGAGAAAAGAAGCCAGAGAGTTGTAGTGAATGGGATGGAGTCTAGTTGGAGGCCTGTATCTAGTGGAGTCCCCCAG
>VZTO01026137.1:0-12750 GCA_013400615.1 Syrrhaptes paradoxus
AGAATCTTTTCAGAAAGCAAAAGCTATTATATAAGATGTAGCACCTATAAAGCATGAAAGCCACTGTCCTGAAGCAAAATATGGACCATTGCAATGACCTATGACAAGTGAACTGTGCTGAACTCCTGTGAGCAATAAAATTGTTGTCTACCTGTGGATGGGTCTACTGTCAGCATGGCATGGCATTTGGTAACTATTTACAGTTATCAGAGTACAAAAGGCAGAATAATCTGCCAATTACTGAACCCTGCTGCAGATCTCAAGCTCTTTTGGTGAGCTGGGTGTATGTACTGCAGTATGGCCTCCTGTAAGGCAGGAGCTGTTGGCTTGAGCTTTCAAAGTAAGAAGTAATGGAAATGTTGAATCTAAGGTGCATTATCATCTGTTCAGTTCTCCCATATCCAGAATGGGACAGACTCCCTTCCCTCTCTGGAAATTATTGAACTATGGGGAGTAGAGTCCTGTTTCACTCTTTTCCAGTGGAAACATTTCTGTTTGCAGTTGGCTGTTGCCAAATGATTCCCCCAGAGAGGGCAGATTCCTTGAAGGGGCTACTTACAGACAGTAATTTCCAGTATTTGTTTTCTGGTGCCCGGTATGAGGTAATTTCTGTTGGCTGAGTGCTACCAACTGTGTTTAGTATTGCTTTCATCAGCTCTACCGATATGTAACAGGAACAGGGTGAAGTGCTGAGGGAGAGAAAATAAATGTGTTAATATTTTTCCCTTGCCCATTGCTAGTGGGAGAGCTTGTGCTGCAAAGGAGGACTGATGTACCACGTGGAAGAGAAGGCACATTTTCAGTCTTAAGTCAGTACTCTCGCTAGAGCTGACAGAGGACAGGTCTTTTCACCCTGTGCCTCTTCTGAAATGTCTGGTGCCTGGAGTTCATGGTTGCTGCAGCAGCAAGAGAAATAATCAAAGTGTGTAAGGCAGGCTATAGGCTCATCTTGATCCCTCTTTGGTTTTTTAAAATTATGCCACTGAGCTCCTCTTTGATGACCTGAGGTGAACCAACAAGAAAGACAATTGCTCTGTATTTTTCAGTGTCAGAGGATGGCACCTGGCCACACGTATCTGGAACGACCCAAGTAAGATTTCCTCTCAAGCTAGTGTATGAGTATTTTTGAGTACTTGGACCTGTTCAACCATCCAATATACTTTGCAACTGTGTGCAATTCTATTTTAGATATTGATGCTTTTCTCAATAAATATTGTTCTGTGGAATTTGCCTTGTCATCAAAAGTGATGGAAAGGAAAGCATGCAGAAGAAGATGAGACAATAGCCAGAAACAGGTATATGCTGATAAGACCAACCTTGAGCTGTACCCTTAGTTACCAACTAGCTAAGATTCTAGTCCAATTAATGGTGAGTTTTCCCTTATCTAAGAGAATTTATGATTTGTTTCTCTAAATGCATAGCAGCATATAAACTTAAAGATGAAGATGTAGCCCTAGTGCTCTCCCCAAACATATGTTCTCAGTAAACAGCAGATATTCTAACTAAATTTATGTTTCAGAGACTGCTTTGACAATTTTAATAGCTACTTTATTTTTGACTGAACCTAAAATTACCTATTGATGATGGTAAGCTGTTCCATTCCTTTGAAGAATGATCCTAAAAGCTGTGGTAGCAATATGGATTAGAGGTAAGTGCATCCCCAATTTCTCTATCAAAGGATCCAAGGCTAATAAGGATTGCTAGGCATTAGTTGCAGTGGCTATTTAAAAGCTGGTAACATGGATCTGAAAGGAGATATCTCTTCCAAAGTCTTTGGAAATGTCAAGGGAGTGAAAGAGGAGGAGGAGGGGGCTTTTTCCTGTTAGTATTTTTGCCATCTATTTATTTTGCCTGTACTAGGCATTGTGAGTAGAGATTTGGAAGGAAAAAAGTTTTTTAAATTTCTGTTTTAGGATTATACCATACGTATTTGCTTTCTCAGTGTTCAAAATGTGTGCTGATCAGAGTTTTCACAAACTTCATGTTCAGTTTACAAAATTTAGACAAAACTATGTACATGAATTCTTTGTTGTCGGCTTTTTTTTCACAGCAGCCATACACGGATCTTATTGCTTGCTACTAAGCAATACTAAGCTACTAAAAAACCCAACCAACCAGAGTGCAATTATAGTTTCTTTTAGTGTTGTAAGAGAAAAAGTTACCACCTGTGCACAAACTGACTGGCAGCATGTTTCAGTATGCAGAAAATTCCCTGTCCTTTTCGAATGAGAAGAAAGTGTCATATGGATGAATCATCTAGGCAAAAAAAAAAAAAGGACATATAATTTATTTCAAGTCAAGGTGAAATTACTGGCAAACCCAAGACTTGATCTTTGTTCAAGTTGCAAGGTTGTTTCACTGGGTTTCTTGATACAGAAGTAAAATATTTCTAGCCATGTAATTAGTACGAGGCTTATATTTTTCAGTTAGGAATAATGAGAAATGCACTGTTTCTGCATAGTCAACTATTTGTTACAGTATTTTTTTTTTCAAAGTCTTGCTTTATATTTGTACACACATCAGTTTCACAAATAACAGAGGAACAGAAAAGTGCTTTGTAATCTATTATTATCTATAAAGGTGTGTACAGCCTAATAATGGTCTCTATTTTACAGCACACTACAGCTTCTCAAATTTAGAATAGTGATTAATTTGTTAAGTATTACAAAGATCATGTAATGGCATAACCTATGTCCCATTGATGTAAATATCAAAACTCCATAGACTTCAATGGAAACAGAAGTGGATTTGGAGGCAGATGATAAAAGGTATGGAAAATCATAATTAAAAACTGAAAAAAATAATGCAGAAGAATATAAGACATATGTCTATGCATTTTGTCAAGCAAGGCAGCAGTGAAGTTGCTCAAATCTACAGAGTAAGAAAGCCCATTAAAGAAACCCATTTGTTTCAAAAGGCTGTTTTATAGCTCTTCTGTTAAGAATCAAGGCAGACCTGCCTTCTTAAACAAGAACATCCTCTTTTTCCAATTTGACAGAAAATATGTTTACATGACAGGTCATTTTACTGAAGAGCTGAATGACAATGGTGAGAGTCTGAGCAGACCCACGTTGCTTTGCTTTGTGGTCTCCAGGAAGAAGCAGAAGCCCGTAGTGGCCACCAGTTGCCTGCCATGAAAAGTAAGCAACACTTTCCCCTATTTACCAATCATTTGTAGCCCTGGGAAGCAGAGAAGTCATTTCAGCAATTTCAGCAGGTTTCAGATGAGGTCACCTTTTGTAACTCAACAATTTTTACTCCAAATATAATTTTATTGAGGTCAAGGAGCTGAGCAATATGATTAGTAGTGATTTGCCATATCACTTGTATGATGTCCGTGCTCTTAATGCTTCAGCCAAGAGGATCAATAATGCTCATAGAGAATGAAAGTTTCTGTAAATCCTACTTTTATCTTCTCCATGTGGGTAAATATTCAAGACAAATGTTATCTGTAAAATTACCTGCGTCATGCCTTTCTTAGCACGCAAAAACCGGCAGCAGATGTAATGGCACACTTCCATAGCCTACAGCTTCAAGATTTGTTTATATTAAGTCGATTAACCGTTCATCAGACATTTTTCATTTTTAATGTTGTTTCATTACTCGTAATGAGCAATCACAGCAATAAAATAAGGATAGATGTAAAACAAATGTCCATGTTAACCATAAAACCTGATTACTTGCAGTATTTAGGTGAGAGCTTACTCCTGTTTGTTTGTTAAGTTCCTGACTCACTTGGATGGTTTTGTAATGAGTAACACAACACCAGTCTGTGGTGACAGACTAGCCTTCTCCACATTTGGCCCTTCTTTATTTATAATAGGAATGAAATCTGCTGAAATGAATCTAGTTTGTTTGCTAATAGAAGAGCTTCTAAATGAGGTTTCTGTTTTTAACCAAATCGGGGGCAGGGGAAGAAGAGGGAAAAGGAAAAAAAAAGAGGTTCAGGAAAGGGTGTATGAACAGCGTACATGAAGGTGGCTTTAGGCTACACCCGGTGTAATTAGTATATAGTCCAAGGGAACGTGCTGGGAAAACTGAACCCAAAAGAAGTCTGTCTTCTCTATGGAGCATAAGCTCAGCAGGATCATTATTGGAATAAAAGAGCAAGCTTTTCTGGCTAACAGGACAGGCCTAAGAGAAGGTGAAAGGGTTGTCTGAATGTCAGGAACTAAGTCAGTATAATGAGCATTTGTCTTCCAGAGCAAGGCTTAGAAAGCCTGTCAGAGAGGGAGCCTGATTACATTGGTCTCAAGAGGAAAACACAGTGCCATAGTGCACCAAGGAAGCGTGATGGGGACTTTTCATGATGGGATAGTAAAGAGAATCTTAATTCTTTGGCACAGAGCTATATCTTAAAAGAGGATTGTCATAGCATTTGGAGGACTGACTTGTGCAGACTGGAATACACACATAACAGCGCAGGCATGGAACCTTCTCTTCATTGATTTCCACTTAAGACAAATACTTTGTTTCCAAGATAACACAAAATATCTTTGCTCTTGTTGAGAACATTCATTTTGCTGAGAACCACTTGGCAGTGAACTCTTCCCCCTCAAATTTTCTTTGGCAAGCCAGCAACATAATACCTAATAAACAGACAGCTTTTGCTAGACTTCTATTCATTCTGTTTTATACTTCCTGGTATAGGTAAAGACGTACCCAGGGCAAGGAGCACACTTTCTGTACAAAAGCTAATTTTGCAGCATTCTCCCAGGTGATGTTGTATCCCTACGAAATGTCTATCACCGTGGGGAAGGTGAAGTGTTGACAGAGCAGTTTTCCATATTGTTATTGCCTTCTCTGGATCCTTTTCAAGAATTTATTATGTGACTAATTAAAAAGAAGTTGCTGCTATTAAATGTATTCTCATACAGTACAAAAGGGGTATAACTGCACTAGTGAGAAAGCCATACTGGGTGATTTAAAACAAATTGGAGACTAATCGGTGCATCTTTTCAACTTGATCTCCGTTAGACCCTAACTCTCATTATGATCCACATTTAAACTGCAGTAGCATTTTCTCAACTACTGTTGCAGCCAGTTAGCTAAGTGCACCTTAGTAGCCCGCATAACCTTATCTAAGTAACCTGCCCTGCTAGTCTGAGTGCATTTATGAGCAAAGGGATGCGATTCTGTCAAGCTGCTCCGGCAAGTGGTTACGCCGCTGGTGAAAGTTATCTTCAGGAGCCTCCTGCCATCTCAGTGAGCTCCATGGACCAAAAGTTTGGAAAATTACATTTCTGTTTGAGTTTTGGCTCATCATCACGAGGGCCTGTGGCAGCATGGGTGCAGAGGGGGCCGGGAGAGCAGATGAAATCCCCCCACTGCCTTTTTGGGGCTGAGTGCATACCAGCAGCGGCATGATCCACTGGGGCTGGTGCAACCCTCTCCTCACGCCAAAGGCCACGCACCTACTACAAGAACTCTTTATGTCCCTCCTGGCCTGATCCCAACGTGACAAGAGGTTGGCTTACTAGCTTTAGCTCCCACCTTGGCCATTTCGAGCCTCCGCTAGGGAGAGAGGCGCCGGGAATGTCGGGCAGGTGCTGCAGGTTTCCGCAGGGGACGGCGGGACGGGGCAGGGCTGTGAGGGGCGCCGGCTGCTCCCTCAGGCGCGGAGCAGCACGCACCGTCGCGAGCCCCCCGCCATGAAGCCGTTTGATGTCTGTGTGGCTCCGCGATGGCGGGGCTTAGCAGCGCGCGCGGAGGGGCTGAGGCGGCCCCGCGCTGCGCTCTGATTGGCTGTCGCAGCCCCGCCCCACCCCTGAGCCCGCTGTCCGCGGCAGTCAGCGCAGGCTGCGGGCGGCGCCGCCGTCTCGAAGTTTGCTGCCGGGCGGAGCACGTCGCGCTGCCGCTGCCCTGTCCCGGGCGCGCTGCTCGGGGCTCTGCGCGCACCTGTCTCCGCTTCTCCACCCTGCGGCAGGCACCGGGTGCGGTCCGGCTGCTTCGCCCTGCGCCCGGGCAGAGCCACGGAGGTCCGGCTGATGGAGGGGCACGGGCGGCGGCGCTGAGGGGGCTGAGAGGGGCGCGGGGTGGAGGGCGCTATGCGGTCTCTGAACATCACCCCGGAGCAGTTCGCGCAGCTCCTGCGGGACAACAACGTGACGCGGGAGCAGTTCATCGCCCTGTACGGGCTGCAGCCGCTGGTGTACATCCCGGAGCTGCCGGGGCGCACCAAGGTGGCCTTCGTCCTCATCTGCGTGCTCATCTTCGTCCTGGCGCTCTTCGGCAACTGCCTGGTGCTCTACGTGGTGACCCGCAGCAAAGCCATGAGGACTGTCACCAACATCTTCATCTGCTCCCTGGCGCTCAGCGACCTCCTCATCGCCTTCTTCTGCGTCCCCTTCACCATGCTGCAGAACATCTCCTCCAACTGGCTTGGCGGTGGGTGCCGGGCGGCCGGGGCCGGGGCGGGCAGTCCCGGGCCGTTACGGGCTTGGCGGCCGCTGAGGGAGGGTGGAGGGGACGGATGATGGTGTGCTGCGGATGAGCGGCCCTTGCTGCCCTCCTGCCGCTCAGCCCCTCCCCGGGAGGAACCCCGAGGGGTGTTGGGGGTCCCCGGGGCGGCTGTTGGGGCGGATCCTCCTCTGAGGAGAGGGGCGCGGCCGACCGCTGTGAGGGGCCGCTGGCCGCTCGCGGGCAGCGGTGTTTCCGCGCGCCCCTGCGGAGCTGTCCGTGCTCGTGCGGCGCCTGAACTCCTCGGGGAGAACTTGAAACGTCCGCTCGCTCCGGAGTCGCCTTCGTAGTCTTTTATCGCAGGGCTGAGGCGCTGTCGCCAGGTGTGTAGTTCAGTAACCCCAGCCTGCAGTCCTCTGCTTTTCCTCAGAGTTAAGTAATGGTTGCGCCACTCCTTCAGGTTATGTTGAAGCACTTTCATGCTTAAAAAACACTTTCATTCGTTAAAAGTTATAGTGTGTGTGTGAGAAACTATAGGTTGTGTGGTGCTGATGAGATGGATTTCTGGTATGCTCTGTTTTTTGCTCAGAGTAATGAAATCTGTCTGGCAAATGAAACAACATTGAGTCTCTATTGAGCTTAAGTACCTCTGACAGCAGTCAGCTTGGAGTCAGACATCCTTAACCTTTTGTGAGGAAAAAGAAGGTGTCCTTAAATAATTAGGGGAGTAAGAGAACATGCAGAATTATTGTTGACGTGATGCATCACTTTCAAGGTATGCTCATATCTTGGGAATTATGTTGTATTCCCATTTATGTGAAAGATCTTTGGGCAAGGCCTCCCTGATGCCTAGAAAGAATTACAATTTTTTTTATTTTTTTATGCATCCCTGTTCCAAAGTAGTAAAATAGCAAAAAGACAAAGGTGAAGTCACAGCAAATTATATTTTCCTCCCTTTTCTTGATCTTAAACAGTGTTTGACAGTCATAAGTAGAAAAATAAAAGGGATGGCTTTGCGGTAAGTAGCAGACAACATCCTATGCAACCGCAAATCAAAATATTTTTCAGGATTTTTCGACATGAACAGAAAGGGTGTTCATAAAGTGACACAGTTATGTTTCAGTTTCCCAGGCTTCCTGTGCTTCTGCTGTTGGGAGACTGAAGGTTACCTTCAGAACATGGAGATTTAATTCCAGTACATCCCATGGATGCAGGAATGCAGGATGGCAATTGACAGGTGGGAGGAGACTTGGAAAGCACAGGGATACCTAACCCAATGAGAAGTGGCCTTTATTTTTGTCTGAAAAACAGGAGCTTTCTGGGAGAAGTGATGAATACAAAACTCCGGGGACTACTGATAGCGAGGACAACTGTTCCATTTTTTTATGAGCTGTCTTTGGGTGAGGTAGCCACTGTTTTAAGACAGTACAGATGTTGAACCCCAAAATTAATACGGATGTGTAAATAAAAATAATGGAATAAATTGGTAGCTGTGCTGTTGTGCATTCCTTTTGAATTCCAGTTCTCATTGCTTGAAGAAGAATATAGCAGAAAGTTACTGATGGCATCAAGAGATCTCACATAAAGGGGAGAGGACTGAATTGGATAGCTTTTCCTAAAATTAAGAGGTGTGGGTGTGATCCTTCTTACTTATAAAGGAGACCCTGGTCTGTCCGCTTGACAATGCATCTGACCAGAATCAACTAAAAGTTGGGTGGGATGAAGCCTCCACCTGAAGTAAATTACAGGAGATATGGCACAGGTGTGTGGAACTGTATGGGGGAAAGTATGGATGTTTACATTTATGTTTTGTTACTGCCAATGCTTGACAAAAATCTAGAAGTAGCTGGTGTAAAAGTTAAAGTATAATTGCAACCAATATCTTCAGATATTCAGTAATTCAGTACTTTAAAGTATACCATTCTGTGCGTTTTCCTGTACTTTTTGTTTATCCTCCTTGCTGTGCTGGAGTGTCTTCAGTACAAGTGGATCTGTAGTTCCCAATGACTATCTATGTCCCAAAGTACAATATGTTCATTAATACATCTTAACTTCACCTACAGTTTAGCAACTGCATTTTCAAGAAATTGGATTCCACCTTGCATTGTTAAATAAACTATAGGCTGCACGAGGTGCATGGTCTAATTGCATAGGCTCATGCGATACCATTTTATCTCAGCTGCTGTAGTTGACCGTGAACTGACTTAAACTACCACAGATCTACTTAATAGTAAGTGCTGCACTCATACCATTTTCTGGATAGAGGTATGTATAATGTTTTTCCTCTATATTACCTCACAGGTAACATGCGAGAGACTTGTGCACCGTGGGTGGTAAACTATTAAGGATGCAAAATGCCTGTATACCCAAGAATTGATATAAAACAATGCATTGCCTGAGTATGAAAGACCCTTAAGGGTGTAATTTTTTATGATGAGGACTGACTTGTTTTCTGCCCTGAAATTACAAAATATGAGAGAACTGACCTTGCTGTGTCAAGTGAGCTGGAGAGAACTAGTCTGCAACCTGTGATGGGGATTTTAGTGCAAGGGCTTCGTCAAGAACATTTTAACACAAGAAGGAGCGATTCAACTTTTATCAGAGAATGGTTTTAGGATTTTGGCTTTGTTATCCTGATAAAAGAAAAACAGATGTTCTAAATGGGTGATGAAATGGCTAACTAATAGTGACAGGCACAACATCTCGTAATGAAGGCATGAAGAACTGCTTAAGGGAATACCATTTATGTGTGCAGCCTTCTGAATGGGTTATCATTAGGGAAAACTAGTCATTGCTTGAATAAACTATGCAGTTTTCAGCAGTGCATCAGGAATACTTTTGGGAACCTCTTAGCTTCTTGAAAAGGAGAAGCAATTACTTATTTTCATGCCCAGTCATTCTTTCCCCATCAGTATTAAATGCTGGGGTGCTGGCTTTGCTAACAGTCTATTGGAAGTGTTTGCTGAAAGACTTATACCTTGTAGAAAGTTAAGCATTTTCATACATATTTAAGATACTAGGTAATGTATTGTTTAAAATACAGAAAAAAGTCATGTTTCTATACTGGGGGTATGCAAGTGGAAAATGAGCAGACAAAAAAGGAGATAAATTTTCCAGCAAGTCTTGACAATAACCTGTTTTTTCTTAATGCTTTTTCCACTCTTCCCTTGACCCTGGGCTTGGCAGCATGGGAAGCTTCAGGGAGGCTGAAATACTGTTCTGTTTTACTGTTGATGTATAGAGGCTTTTTTTTGAGTAGCTTTTAGCTACTGCCCTTTTGAAAATTTCATGTTATTTCTTGGTTATAAAAATGCATGTAGCTGTTTTGCTTTTGCCACACAGGTTCAGCCCACCAAGTGAAATATGTGACCTGTGACAGAGCAGGTGTTTCTGTTTCAGCCAACTGTGTCTAGTGGAAAACATTCTTTTGCTTCACATTTATGGAAGTGCTAATGTCACTCCTCTTCTGTTTTAAGCCAGATCTGCGTGCACATTCACAGTGTTGCTGGTGTTGAGTATGTACTTGAAAGGTACTTGACTTCCATCCTTTCCCACTTGTCCTGTCATTTCCTTTTTGAAGGCACAGAAAAAGTGATCTCTTTTTTTTTTTTGACAGCTAGAATTGATAAGACTAGTAGCAAATGAATTCCTTCTTTTAAACTACAGTGGCTTTTAGCCTGGCCTACAGGACAGAAGTTTCTCTGTTCTTTGTTCCCTCCATGGAGGGCAGGATTAAGTTTTGATAGTTTCCTGGTGTTTTCTTTCTGTTTTCTTAAGGTGTCTGTAGCATCTTAAAGCTTGACTTACAATAGGATCAGATATTCCTTTGTCTGTTTGGAGTTTATGGATTATATCTGGGTAAGGTATAATTAATGATTCAGTAAGGGAAATAACCCCAGCTGTTGCAGAAGTGAACAGTTGATCCTGAACTGTAAGAATATGAGGGAACTGTGAAAATCTGGACATACAAAGTTATCTCAGGGTCAGAAATATGGTCAGAAAATGAGTAAATGAGAAGTGCGTTAGGAAAAGCATTAACATTATATTTTTTGGGAAAGAGTAAGTGAAAACATAGTTTCTAAGATTGGGGCTTGAGGATGAGTAGTGGAGAATGACTAATGTTAAGAATCAAATATGTAGCTTGGGAAGCTAAAGCAGCAATGAAATCTGAAGACCTGTGCTAGCTGTGCATAGATGCTCACAGTGGGAACCTATAAAGCTGTGAAAATGCAGGCAGGAAATTGCATCTAATTTGGATGCTGTCATTAACATAATGTTAATCAGGAAAGAGAGAGGCTTGGAGAATTGAAAGATGGTGAAGAGGTTGAATTTTTCTTCTTATGTTAGGCCTCTTAGAGGGCTCCTATATATATCTNTTGTTGGGTCTCCTATGTGGCATGTGCAACGGCTTGAGGTATGTTAGGTGAAATGGGATTTTACATTTTAAGCTCAGTCCTTGCTGGGTCTGTCTGTGCCTTTAGCAATGAGATTGAATAAATTCCTAAGAAGAGAGAGTGGGATAAGAGAAGTGGAGCTTTTGTTCTCTGTGCCAGCGTGAGAAAGGCTATGCATTAGGANCATGCCAAAGTGTACAAATAAAGTGGTATTTAAATGAGCAGAAGGATTTGCAACAGCAGAAAAGGTAAACTTTTAAATTGTTAACGTTAAGACCTAGATAAAATGGGAGAATAATCTGCCAAGGTAAAAAGATAGTAAATATCCCTGTAACTTGGCACATTTGGAACTAGATGATCGAAGCCTTGGTCAAAAGTGAAACAGGAATGTCTCAGACTAGTACAGAGCTAGCAAGTGTATCCTTAGAAGTCTTGGTTTTGCAGATGTAGTATGTCCAATAGAAGAATGACTGTTGAAAGCTGCATTTGACAAGTAGCTTAAATAGGCAATTTAGCACTTTAGCTGTTAAATCTAAGAATATTAGTCTGTTCTTGTATGATAGCACTTTAGTAATGAAATCTAGTATTAATAGTTTCTTTATCAACTGCGGTCGTTGCATACCTTGCTTTCTGACTATTGCAGGTGCCTTCGCTTGCAAGATGGTACCATTTGTTCAATCGACTGCTATTGTAACTGAGATTCTTACAATGACCTGCATTGCTGTGGAAAGACACCAGGGAATTGTGCATCCATTAAAAATGAAGTGGCAGTACACCAATAAAAGAGCTTTCACAATGCTAGGTAAGATTTTAGGTATCTCTGATAATTGTGTGTATAGAGAAATAACCTTCAGTGTAGCTAGTGTAGATGGCGTGGCAGAACATGGCACTGGTGTGACCAGTGAATCAGAGCTAATGAGAAGTCTAGTAATGTTCATAAATAACTCAAGGATGGTACCTGTATGTATAGTAATTGCTAGCCAAAGCCCTGACTGTAAACTTACAATCTGAAGTTAAAGATTTATTTAACCAAGGCTCTGATAAAACTTTAGCAGCTTTTTTATTATAAGAGAGGTTCAAAAATGTATAAGCCCTGCTAGAGGGGTGTTGCAGCTGTAAATGGCCCTTCTGCTGTAACACAAAGAGGATATACATAGTGCTGCTCATGCAAATTAAATTACCTTTACATGTGGATACCAATAAGTGAAGGCAATTTGAAAGGAAACTGATAATGAAAGAGCATGCTGTTGTTGATGCGAATGTTGACTGAGGTATGCTTCATGCAGAAAACTTTGTTCTTTATTTAAATTGTCCAGTTTGCCTGACTTTTTAAAGATGAAGCTGTTAAACTGTTTGTACCAGAACTTACACTGCTTGTTGTACAAAGTATTAAGAAATGTATTTGTTTACAGGCATAGTCTGGTTACTGGCAGTTATTGTTGGGTCTCCTATGTGGCATGTGCAACGGCTTGAGGTATGTTAGGTTAAATGGGAATTTACATTTTAAGCTCAGTCCTTGCTGGGTCTGTCTGTGCCTTTAGCAATGAGATTGAATAAATTCCTAAGAAGAGAGAGTGGGATAAGAGAAGTGGAGCTTTTGTTCTCTGTGCCAGCGTGAGAAAGGCTATGCATTAGGACTTGCATGCACTGGAAGGAGGACTACCAACAGGGACTAGCTGTGTCTACCCTCATTGTTTGTGTCAAAGAGCACCAATTGCATCTGTGACTTCCACTGTGGCTTCTATTTGGTTTATAGGTGCACTGGCACACAGCACCGTAGGGCTGAGGTTAATATTTCAGGATGACATAGTGTTCCCTGACATTTTGAAGAACTGTGTCTAGTTTAAAATGTGTATTAGCTGCCCTTTAGAGTTTAAGGAGTTACTGTACACTTTTGGAGGAAAAAAAAGGCTTGTCAGAATCTGCTGCTTGTGAGTCTGAATGTTAATCTTTTTAA
>VZTO01026137.1:13250-67251 GCA_013400615.1 Syrrhaptes paradoxus
ATATACATAGTGCTACTCATGCAAATTAAATTACCTTTACATGTGGATACCAATAAGTGAAGGCAATTTGAAAGGAAACTGATAATGAAAGAGCATGCTGTTGTTGATGCGAATGTTGACTGAGGTATGCTTCATGCAGAAAACTTTGTTCTTTATTTAAATTGTCCAGTTTGCCTGACTTTTTAAAGATGAAGCTGTTAAACTGTTTGTACCAGAACTTACGCTGCTTGTTGTACAAAGTATTAAGAAATGTATTTGTTTACAGGCATAGTCTGGTTGCTGGCAGTTATTGTTGGGTCTCCTATGTGGCATGTGCAACGGCTTGAGGTATGTTAGGTTAAATGGGAATTTACATTTTAAGCTCAGTCCTTGCTGGGTCTGTCTGTGCCTTTAGCAATGAGATTGAATAAATTCCTAAGAAGAGAGAGTGGGATAAGAGAAGTGGAGCTTTTGTTCTCTGTGCCAGCGTGAGAAAGGCTATGCATTAGGACTTGCATGCACTGGAAGGAGGACTACCAACAGGGACTAGCCGTGTCTACCCTCATCGTTTGTGTCAAAGAGCACCAATTGCATCTGTGACTTCCACTGTGGCTTCTATTTGGTTTATAGGTGCACTGGCACACAGCACCGTAGGGCTGAGGTTAATATTTCAGGATGACATAGTGTTCCCTGACATTTTGAAGAACTGTGTCTAGTTTAAAATGTGTATTAGCTGCCCTTTAGAGTTTAAGGAGTTACTGTACACTTTTGGAGGAAAAAAAAGGCTTGTCAGAATCTGAATGTTAATCTTTTTAAAGAATAATACATGAGATTTCTATACACCCATCTTTACTTGCAAAATATGTAGCCATGGTCTCCTTTGAAAATCCTGATAAAAAAAAACAAACAAAAAAACCAAAAGTAGTTCTGAGGAGGAGTGCAGATGAGAGTATCTCCTGACCTCTCTTTGTCAACTTTTAATTAGGCAATACCTGATGTGGGAAAGGACTTTGGAGGATTTTGTCACTTTGAAAAGTCTCTCTGTTGAATTTTGGTGGTTGTATTAAGAGCAAGGGCTATTTGAATGTGCTTGGTTTTTACACTTGAGGTAAATACTGTGTGACTCATCTCCTTTGCACTTGTTACAGGTTAAATACGACTTTTTATATGAAAAAGTGTATGTTTGTTGCTTGGAAGAATGGGCCAGCCCGATTTATCAGAAGATATATACGACCTTTATTCTTGTTATACTCTTCCTTCTTCCATTGATGTTGATGCTTTTTTTGTACACTAAAATTGGTTATGAACTCTGGATTAAGAAACGAGTGGGAGATGCTTCTGTTCTTCAAACCATTCATGGGAATGAAATGTCAAAAATATCCAGGTTTGTAAAGTAAAGTGCAGTTGTAACTTTGACTTGTAGAAAGCGTTTTTTTTCTGACAATTCTTGAAAACCCGTGCAAAGGAAAAAAAAGTGTCTTTCCTTATCCATTGGCAAGTCTACAAGCACAGACTAGAGATTTTTAAAGCCAGCTAGTTATTTTGCACTTAGATACCCAATTTAAGGCAACTTAAATGGATTGTTATTTTCAAACCCACACCTTGGAAGTCAAGCCCTTTCAATAAAGCTCATATTATACATTGTGAAATGCTTGTTTTTGAAAGATGTAGGCCAGGAGTTAGAAGACGAATTGGGGAAAATGCTGCTAGATTGTTTTTGGATGTTCTATGAAAGGTTCCTTATATAATTCTGAGACTGTGAACACTGCTTTATGATCCTATCATATTAAGTTGGCATATGGGGGGAAAAAATTAATTAGAGAAGTACTTTGGTACAGTTTAACTCAATATGGCTTCTGAAGAGTTTGGAGTCCTCTCAGATGTGTTTTGTGAGACTATCCAGATGGTAACTCTATCTGAAAAGTTATAAAAATCAATAATTATCAACTTTGCTATTTAGCACTAAATGCAGGCTATCCTTAATAATGCCTCGTGTTTTTATCTTTCATTTGGCAAATTGAACTGTTGCCTGATGTGCTAGAAACCTCTAACACTTCTGCTCATTCAGGAGAGTATCACCTTAAGCATTGGCTGTAAGGAGAATACTGACAAACAGCTTAAAGATAAATTACTCTTTAGGTATTTGTCTAACAATGTGCCTAAGGAAGCCAAACCTTTGAAGTCAAAACTGAAAGAGGGTGCAATGTCACAAGAGTTAAGGTGGCATGTCATCTTTGGGCTACTCCTCAGTTTGTTTTCACACAGTGAGGAGAAGGTCCTTTAACTGCTACCAGTGATGTGCTGCTACTTTAGCTCAAGTGAGAGATCCGTCTTGGTATCTATAAATGTAGTTAAAAGACTTATGTTATCAGTTTGGAGATTATGATAAATTCATGTGTACCTTGAGTTTGTGAGATATTCTAGCTGAGGCAGGGAGCGTGTTTCTTGCTCTTATTTCAGCATTTCACCTGGCAGCAAAGGTTGAATGTTGCAGATGTAGTTTCATTTACTCACTGTCAATTTCTCTGTGTAATCAGGTGCTGCAGGTATGGTCAGTGCTCCCAGCTCTAGGAAGGGGCTCTTGTTTTCTGAGCTGTTAATGGAATTTTGTGTGGTCCCTGCCCCCATCTGTTAGTATTGGAATTGCATCTGCTTGAATAGACTGAAAACGCCTTGCAAGATGCGTTAATGTCATTGCTTGCTGCAGCTACAAAGTGCATTGCTTTCCAAAAAGAGAGAAATAAAAGGCGTTAGTGTTAATTTATGTACTAGATTTATATGATGCTGCATTTTTTGTTTCAAAGGGAATTGTGTACTTCTGAGCATTCTTCCAGGGATTTCTTTGCATCTGCAACCACCAGAACACATTTACAGATCTAACTTAATGAGACATGTATAACTACAAGTCAATTCTTAGTGATTCAGTATGAAATGTCTTGATGCAATTTCAGGAAGAAGAAACGAGCAATTGTAATGATGGTGACAGTGGTGTTTCTCTTTGCAGTCTGTTGGGCCCCTTTCCATGTGATTCACATGATGATAGAGTACAGTGAGTATCTGACATGTGTCATACAATAAAGTCGTTCTGTTTTTTTAATAATGGAACTACAGGTTTTGAAAAGCTAGGGCTGCTGCAGCATTCACCTATAGAATAGCTTCTGCCAGCAGAGGCTAATGTTTTGCTTATAAATCCTGAATCACTGTCTTGTAATAGAGATTCATCATCAACAACAGGTGAATTATTGAAGTCAGAGTGATAGACAGATCTGCAGTGCTCATGGTAAATAAGTACATTTCAAAAAGCCTCTTATTGGATGTAGTGTTTGCGAGATACCTCATATCTGAGATACACTTATGTGTCAGCCAGATCTCCTCTGCTCTGTGAATAAAAAAAAGATAATCTTTGTGTCTCGCTGTAAACCCTACTGGACTTTGTTGCAGTGTGGGTGGGAGGGAATCCAGACTCTACCAGCTCTTTTAGAATGTAAGCCCTTTAGAAAGGAGATTGTCATTGCTTCTGGATTTGTACAGCACATAGTCCAGTCCTGAAAAGGAAGTTTAGTAGGCATTGGAAAGTTGAAGGAACAGCAAGACCTCGATATTAAGATGATGAACAGAGGCTTTCTGTAGCTTGGCAGCTGGGCAAGTTTTTTAGCTCATAAATTGTCTCTTTTGGACTAGTTTGTCCTTCTTTATGTATATATACAGAGCAGGGATGCATGCTAGATCTTGGTCTTCCCTTGCTGAAGAAGCTCTGTTGCTAATATTAAGAGCCTCCAGCAAGGTCTTCTGTTGATGTTAAACAAAAGCTGTTAATGCCAGACTAGATATAATTGGGCTAAGTACTGAGTGTTTATGCCATTCTGTGCTTACAGCATATTTCTTTTTTCTTTTCCAGGTAACTTTGAAAAAGAATATGATGATGTGACAGTCAAAATGATCTTTGCAATTGTCCAGATAATAGGATTCTTCAATTCTATTTGCAACCCTATTGTGTATGCTTTCATGAATGAAAACTTTAAGAAAAATTTTCTGTCTGCCATCTGCTTTTGCGTTGTCAGAGAAAATGCATCCCCAACCAGGCACCCTGGGAACTCGGGGATTACTATGAGGCGGCAAAAGGCAAGTGTTTCTCAGGGAGATCCCATTGAGTCGGATGAAGCCAGGAGGGAGGCATTCAGCGATGGCAACATTGAAGTCAAGTTCTGTGACCAGCCAGCTTCAAAAAGGAATTTGAAAAGGCACCTTGCTTTATTCAGCTCTGAGCTTACTGTGCAGTCTGCATTAGGAAATGGACAGTAGTGTCACAAAGGTTTTGAGAACAGAAAAAGCATTCTCTTTATATGGTAACTTTGAGTAAGCCATTTAAAACAATTGTGTGCTTTACATGCTGAAATGAGGGGAAAATTGTTTTGTGGATTCTGGTAATGGTTGAGAACATGTAATATATTTTGCAAGGATGAGTGTCCTGGTTTTGGCTGGGACAGAGTTAACTTTCTTCATAGTAGCTAGTGTGAGGCTGTGTTTTGGATTTGTGCTGAGAAGAGGACTGGTAACATAGTGATATTTATAGTTACTGCCAGGACAGTCAAGGACTTTTCAGCTNCTCCCTCTCTCTATGTCACTGCTCTTTCTGGGTATTCTCCATTTCTTTCGGGATCGTCTCTCAGTCAGCTCTTGCTCTCTTGGATGCTTGGGCTCTTCTATATTTTCTGAGATTGCGGTTTCAGGACTCTCCCTGCTCTGGCATTGTTATCTGGGAATGGGCTGAGCCTTGGTCATTGCATGGTGAGTGGTTTCACTGTGTATATCTCATTTGTATATTTGGATATATTACTATTATTGTTATTATTTTGAATTTTATTGCTGTTTAGTTATTAAATTTTTCTTACCTTAACCCACAAGTCTCTTCCTTTTACCCCTTTAATTCTCTCCTCCATCCTCAGGAGGGGGGAGGGTGAGTGATCAGCTGTGTGGTGTTTTGCTGTTAGCCAGTGGGTTGAAACCACAACAATGAGGATTAAAGACTTTGGAAAACAGTGATTTCCAGGAGAGAGAAAAAAAGAAACCCCACAAACTTTTTTCTTCCTAAACTAATCTGGGGCTTGTTTGTCCTCTGCTTTAGGTAAACCAAACAACTGTTGCTTCCTCTGTTTATGCTGTGTCCGGGTGCTGGCACACTGCTGGGCCATACACAGCTGAATGCCAGAAGACAGGAACAGCACTTTTTAAAAAACTGTTTATTTGCACTGCTAATTTTAATGGCAGATTTTAACAAATATTTAACCAAAACTTCCAGGTATTTTTTATTTGTTTTGTCTTACCTGCTTCTTCTAGTATGTCATAAAATGTTCCATCAATGAGTAACTGTTATAGTATTGTATTAATGTTTTCATTAATGTTCCTTTTTGGCATTGCTGGTGGTGTGTTGCCCTGGGAGGACCTGCTATAAACTTCAGTCTTTGAATATTGTTTTCTTTAAAGATTCATATAAGCTTATATGTGGGGTTTTTTTAGTGGTTAAGTTCCAGTTCTGTTACAGGTACCTGTTGTTACTGTCATCCTGAGAGATGTGATTTAAAGGACTAATAAGGTGAGAGAAGGGAAAAAAAATCCAATCTTTTGGTAGGAGAGAAGTCGTAAATGTTTCAGTGTGGATAGATGTGTCTATGGTTAGATTAAATATAAACCGAACTACTAAAGGCAGTTCTTACAATGTCCTTAATAGTAACTATATTATTTGTGCGTTTTTCACACAGTAGTTTTCTCAGAGCCAGATAATCTTGTGAGAAGTCCTAGCTGCAGGGAATAGAAAACACTTTGTTGACTTAAGCAGAACCAAGATTTTGCCCATTTTTTTTTAAAATTTGTCAGAGGTGCAGCTTTGATGCAACTAAGAAAACAAACTGTTCTACTGAATCGAGTCAGTTGTCACTCCAGGCTGGTAGCCTGTCTCTTGCAGTGACTCATATCTTGTGTTTCTTTGTGTGGGCTGTAACTGAGTACTTCAAACCAGTGAAAGCAGACACTGCGGTGGAGAGAACAGCCCTGCTGTCCTCCTAGCTTGCTTATTTCCATCTTATATTAACAGAATTGCATGGTCTATCTGATCAGAAAAATTTTTGGCCAATGATTTTACTGGTGAACAGAAAAGATAACCATGCTCATTTCCTTAAACTGAATGTATTTATCGAAACTGTTGTGTTCTTTCAGGAAAAATACTTCCTCAAAAAATTATTTCCAATATCTTAGTTGCAAGTCACTTAAAGGGATATAATTTATTTGACTTTTCTCAAATTAAAGGGAAACTTTTTTATTCTCAGATGTAAGGGGCTAGGCCTTAAAGTTACAATGAGATTATGTCAGGAGCTGGCATGTGGATGAAGATGAGTATCTGAAAGGAGACCTTCAACTGAACAAATAAAAGCATAAATATTATGTGAGATTTCTTCCTGACAGAGTTCTTCTGTTGTTTCAGGGGGAATTAGTTTCAGAGGACATCAGATGGATTCATTTGTGGTATGGGTATGGTTTTAAACTTTAGAAATAGGTACTGGGCTGCAGTACTCTGTGATGAATAGACAGGGAACTATGCTTTTATTGAGGACACCTGATGCTGTTATGGGCTAATACAATGCTATGCAGGTATTAAATAATCTGAAGATGATGAACAACTGAACAGAGACCTCCCAGTTCCCTGTAGCACTGACAAGGTTTTCATGAGAGATTTGTGGTATTGAGTGAGGGGGGCATCGAGGCACAGACTGGGAGATGTCCATTTGAAGTTTCGTAGTTTCATTCTGTATTCAAGTAGGCTGTGATTGTTCCCTAAACAAGGTTAACAAATAGTAGTAGAGAAGATGGTGTGTGTGTCTCAGTCTGACAGCATGTGCTCAAAGCATCCTCTGCCAAATTCTCAATAAAACCAAGCTTCAAAAATGGTTGGTTGTTTAAATCCTTGGGTTGTGGTTAGCATTTTGATATCCAGATGTGTGCTGCCTGGATATCTGTTTAGTCTTTGCAAAATGAGTTTATGTAAAAATGTTTGTAGATCAACTGGAAATCTGCAAATTGCCAGTTCTCAGTCAAGAAGGAAAAAACCTCAGATTGAAATTATGGAGCTAATAATATATCTCTCTGTTACTGAAGCTGGTTTGCTCTGATGTCCTTGAGGAATGATCCACTTGGAGGGGATGGTAGGGGTAGTAAGGATTTAGAAGAGAACATGCCCTAAATGTAAGAGAGATGTTGGAGGGAAAGGTGGACAAACGCTTGAAGGCTGATGACATGAGCGAAGCAGAGATGGGCTGTTGAAAAGCACACATAAGTACATGTAAACCCTTGTCCCCTTGTTGAGGGGATAAGTAGATAAATTCTCAGCCTGGCAATGTGTTAGTCCTCTCTCTATGCTGATTACATGTTTAGCTAATATGTAATGTGTATGCTGCTTGCAGAGTCTTTGAGTATGGTAGAAGCTATTAAAACAAGTGGTCCAGTAGAGAGGAGGGGACACCTGAGAGATGAGAGAAATATGCAAAGAGTGTTGAAGATGAGGGGTAGATTATTCTTGCCCAGAAAAAAAAAAAAGTATATGAAAGGATTTAGTAGAGCTGGTGTTTTAGTCAGATGGGATAGGAAGATAATCATAGCAGCTATATTTTTGCATAGATTAGGGGTGATCTGAGTATTATGAAAGTTGGGAGAGTTCAGAAAGCATTTTGAGAGAAGTTTTGGGAACTGCACAGCATCTAAATGCACAGGGCAAAGGGCTGTAAGAGTGAAAACTGCGCTTCTGGTGCTCCTCCAAGTGGAAGCGGTGGCATGGAGCAGGAGCTCTCCCAGGATAAGGAGGAGCAGAGCATTGGGAGCACAGTCCAGTCACATTAGATTTATCTGGTGAGAACAGGAGGAGGTTTGTCTGAAACACCAGATGGAGGAGAATTAGAATTATTTTTCTCTACATCCTGGTTAGTGGATTACATCTGGTGTTTGTTTTGCAGTTTTCAAAGCCACAGGTTTTCAAAGCAGTTTCTCCTTTATGTTGTAAATGAATTCTGATTAACAGCAGTGTTCTAAAGCTTTTATTTTTCTGAAAAACAGACTTAATGCAGAAACACAACAGGGTGTTAGTTTGTATATATTTCTTCAGAAACATTCAGATAACAATTTCTTTTATTTCTGTCTCTACTGAAGGTGCTGCTTTGACACCTCAAAACTGGCTTCCAGGAGTCTTGCTGGAAATTCAGGACATCTTTGGTTTCCTCTGACCTCCAGTGAATTTGAAGTATTTTGAAGTTATTTTAAACATCTCTAGTGATTTGCGATAAGAAAGAATCCATGCTATTAATACGTAGTTAATGATTTATTGCAAGTGGTTCTAGTTTCTCAAAACTCTCAAGGCGTGAAGTCCTGCTCAAATGTTACGCAGATTTTCTCTGATCCTGTAATAGATTCTGGTTTCAACTACGATCTCCAGTGTTGCTATTAGGATGTGATACTATCTTTACCAGCTTCTGACTACTGCTGCTTGCATGGGTATTGTTTCCTGTTGTGGGATTTCTGGGTTTTGCTCTGTCTTGCCAAAAGTGGCAATTTTCATCTTACTGACTTGTCTGTAACCAGCTACAGTGTTAGAGCTGTTTCATCCAGATTTAATTTTACAGAGGCACAAGTATGTCTGTTTTAAAAAAGGGTGTTAAAATGTTTATGATGCTTGCATTTCAGAAAAAAAAAAATCACAGTGGAGTAAATTGGTGTTCAAGGCACTCCTTGACCTGATGCAACTGTAGGTAAATCTTGGTGCATTTCCTCAGATTGAGCAGAACTAATAGTGAAATAGGTGCTTACCTTGGATTCTGCAACTGATCTGTGACCCTGTAATAGAAACATCTGGAGGAGTAAATTTAAGACCATAGTAGGCTATTCTCCTTCAGAGTCACATACTGTTTTATTGTGAGAGTTTAACCCCCTGCCCAAACTTTTCAGCTCCATCAGGGAGTACAACAAAATCATGGTCCATCAAAAGCAGTAAAACCTGCTTCCTTTCATTCCTAGAAATAAAGATTAACAGTCCTGCAAATCAAGCTGAGATGCTGTCTGTTTGCTGCAAAAGTGCTGTCCTATAAGCCAGGATTGTTTTTGAGAAGGTATTTGCAGGTAGTGTATACATTTGCAATTCTAGGAATTTAGTGGAGATACAAACTTCCAGAAATTGTGTCTGTACCCTGCAGAGTGCTTAAATCTCAAACCAAGACTTGAAAGATGTCTGCTGCCTAAGAAATATTACTTGAATTTTGTTGATACATTAACCACCTTAGAGCACTAATTATGTAAATGTAACAGTTATAGGATCAGACGTAGTTTCGCAGTAGTGTGGCAGCTGCACTGTTTTAACTTTCTTCAACAGTTTGTTCAAGCAAAAATTGTACAAGATTGAACTGTGTTTTCCAGCACTGAAGAGTGAATTCTTGACTAAATAAATAAAGCAGAAGTGTGTTGTCTAACACATTCATCTGCCTGGAGGGGAAAAGAGTTTGGGTGGCTTTATTTTTGATGTGCAAGCTGGTCATTTTGCAGGTAAGTGTTTCCTGATGAAGTTACAATGGTTGCAATAATAATAATGATTTCATTGTATTGTAACAATTCACTATTTGTGAATAGTGAATATTATTCACATTTTAGGAAAAATTAATCTATTTGTAAAAGAAAAAGGTCAACAGATTTTTAAATTTTTTTTTTAACATAACTTTGCTTCTTAATTATTTTTTTTAGGTAACAGTCCTGTGTTTTAGAATTTACATTACATGGAAGATGAGTATCAGATGTATGAACTCCATTTAGAGTCCTTGTTTCAGGCTGTCTGTGCCCTTGGGAAGACCTTGCCCACTTGCACTGGCTATATTTGGCTTGTACATGGTAAGAAAACTTGCCATTATTGCAACATCTGAATTTATCTAACAAAAGGTTTGTGTGTAGTAGGGGACCTGGCTATCCACTAAGAGGAGTGCATGCAGCTGCCAGGAAGATGCTTGGCATCAGGCATGGGTGCAGCTGTAATGACAGTGAAGGTGGAGAGATGGGCAGTGATGCGTGGTGTGAGCTGAGCCAGGCAGCACTGGTGGAGTTGTTCTGTGCTAAAATAGATCAGCTCCTCTTGACAGTGTTGGTATGAACAAGAGATGGTTTTTGCCTTTCCATCTGGCCCGCTGAGTACATGAAGAAAATGCAGCTTGTACCAGCTCAGGCTTCCAGGTGCTTACTAATGCTCTCTTCCTGGTAGCTTGCATGTACTGCATATTGTTATTTCTGAATTTGACTTCGCATATTTCTATTGACGTTCTGTTTCTGATTCTACTTACTGACATATTTCTATTTATGTATTCTATTTCTTTGACTTTACATGTTTCTAGTTCCTAGGAAGTGTGGCTTCTCCGTGACATGCCAGCTGCACAGGGAGAGCTGATTTTTCTTGGTTCAGATAACAAGTGTGGATGTCTGTCTTGGTTGTATAGATGACAGCTGAACTGTGGCTTATAAAGAGGTTCAGTAACTTTCTTCTGGGAGTCTGTAAAATACACTCTGTGTAGCATCTTGTGTGTGTGTGACAACAGAAACGTTTTGCTTCATACCTCTTGCTTCTAGCACGTGGCTTCCACGTACATCTGTTACCAGGCTTGGCTATTACTAGCTTGGTCCGTAGCTGAAGAGTCGTAAGGACCATGCAATATGAGAACACATAGCTAGAAAGTATATACCGTCTCCGTGGGCAGAGGATAACAATCTATCCCAGCGGATATCGCATTGACCCGTGCCTGGCTCAGGCTCGGTTCTGCGGAGCAGCTCTGTGCCGGCCACACCTGCACACAGCGCCGGCCGGGGTGCTGGGGCCCCGCGCGGCCTGTAGGTGGCGCCGTTGCCGCGCACGAGGAGCCGCCGGAGCTGTGCTCTTCCCGCCGCCCGGCTCGCGCGCGGCCCGTTGTCCTGCGGGCTGAGGGAGCGGCTGTGGCGCCTGGGGAGGGCGCGGGGGAGCCCTTCGCCCTAGAACCGAGCGTTAGGAAGAAACAGGGAGAGGTGTTGAATTTTGTTTGGTGGTTTGTTTGGTTTTTTTCCTCCTTTGTGCGATGGTGCTTTCAAACGCACGGGTTGCAGAGCTCGTTCTGGGCGATAGCGCTCATCAAGCCTGGGGCTCTGGTTTCGCGCCCAGGGAGCTGTGCGTGACGAGGCATTTCTTAAGGGATTTCCTTGTTTTCTTCGTTGTGGTTTCTGTGGTACGGACTGATAACAAGGCTACTATAGCCGTGACATATTTTGGAGGATACTGAAGTTGAAATCCTACACTTTTTTTTGTCAGCTTAAACATGTAAATCCACTCTTGGAACTTTACAGTGATGGTTTTTCCCTCAGAAGGAGGGTGTGGCTGCTAGGAGAGGGAATGGGTCTGCTCCAGGACAGGGAGGACAAAAACCTGAGCTGAGGAGTTAGAGCTGCTGAGTGACCAAGGATCAATGGTATAAATAATCCAACAGAAACTGGCTGTATTGTTTTTTCAAGTCTTACCTGAGATGTTTTAAGTTTTCCTTTCTGAGGGGAATATCTGAAAGTCACCCCCCTTACTTTGGGAAACTTCTGTTTTACAAAACAAACAAATACCACACTTGGGTCTGTCTTGTTTTATTCCACTTCAGACTTTATAAAGATACATCAACCACTCTTTGAGGTGATTTATCGTTTCATGAGCATGGTGCAAATTATGCTGGACTCCCTGAAATGTATTAAAAGCTCCATAGCTGTAGACATCCTGCTCCCCAAATCTGATGATATAGTGGGGGGAAGCCAAAGGGGAAAAGGGGGGGGGGGACAACGAGCTATTTATTAGCAATCAGGAGAAATCTTAGTTCTGAAATGGTGAACTTACAAATGTAAAGGCCATCAAAAAGCAATCTATTTTTATTCCAGTCTCCTCCACAGATACTAATTAAAACTTGTTATGCACAAAAAAAGCCTCTAAAATCTCAAAGAGGGTGGGGTAACATGGCTATCAAACTTAAAATAGGAAAAAATACCCTTCTTAGGGAAACAAATTTAACAGCTGTAAAATAAGTCTTGCCATAGTGATATAAGTTAAATCTCCACAAATACTAGAGCAAATGAACAAATTATTTGAACTTGTTAAGAGTATAAATGGAGGATAAGAGTGCTGGCCATAGAAGGTCACACAGACCAGGAAAAAGTGGGGAGTGTTTGGCATAATTCGCACCATGCTCATGAAATGATAAATCACCTCAAAGAGTGGTTGATGTATCTTTATAAAGTCTGAAGTGGAATAAAACCACTTTACTGAGGTGGAGGAGGAGCACAGAAGGACATAGCCACAAAAGTGGTTTCTTTTGTTTGCAAAGTAACCTGAGAGGCAAATGGACTTGCTGAGTTTACAGTAATCACCTGTTTTGAATGGAAATAGGTGATAGTCACATGAAAAACAAGACAAACACAGATTTTTTTTTTTTTTTTGAAGGAACATATTAAGGAAATGTTACTTTTCTTAGCATGTAGTAGTTGCTCTCGAAAGTAAACTTCCATAGTTTTGGGATAAAAGAGAAAAAAAGAAAGCCATTAATTAATTCATCAGCTATAAAAAGGATCCAAATCACAGCCAGCAGTAAAAGAAGCTTAAGTCCTACTGGTTTGTCTTGGTACAAATTTAGGTTGGATGTTCTGGAGAAAGCAATGGTATTTGTCCCAGTTGCTTTTTCCAGGTCAATGGTTATTGAAGCGCAAGCCATCTTGTTTCCACTGCTTTTGCAGTAGCCATGTTAGTACTTCCCATTTTTAAATATATTTTAGAGATCGCAAATGCTCCTGGGGCTTTTGTTCCTAGAAGCTGTGCTGCAGTTGTTGGTATCTGGTTCATTTATGTCTGACAGATGACCCTGAGCTATTGAGAAACTACTTCTGCATAAAATATGTGAAGCCTTATGCTAAATAGTCTTATTTTTACTATTTGCAAAACATCTGTATAGCTTTCAGGGATAGATGCGATTGTTAAAAGATAGGTATAAAACCGTGAATGATGAAAATAAAATGAGATAAAACATCTTTCCTGGTATTAATGTGGAACTGAGGCAGAGCTAATAGTTGATTTTGTTCCTCTTTCCATACTAGGAGTCTGAAAAGGGCAGCAGTGCATCTTCTGCTGACTCCCACTGTGTAAAATGGAAAACCGGCTGCAGATTTTTTGAGACAGTTCATTAAATGTTGGTGCCAAAAGTTGATTTTTATTTCCCATTGATGTGTAAGTAATTGGTTTATTCACTCTTTAAATTATTGCCTAGCTGCTTAATAGGCCACAGCTTAAAGGACAGCACTGCACAAGCATGTTTCTGCCCAGGTATTAACTCTTTTTTTCATGTTTTCAAAGCAGTGTGTACCATGCTTCACAGAAAGGGGAAGCAAAGATAGAGGAGAGTGTTTGAGGAGGATTTTGTCTGCTGCAACTTTACTGACACCTTGTGGGATGTTTCACAGAATCTCTATCTCATTTTTGAGGAAGAAATAAACAGAAAAGTTTATTTGGCAAAAACTTGACCAGATGCTCTACATGGGATACGGTTAAACTTCTGCACCAGTTTTTCAGGATTGTCTTTGTAACTTGTAGTTAGTAGACAGGATGAAATTCACAACTTGAAAGATGCTATTTGGCAACTAAGGATAGCAGAGAACTGAAAGATGACACTTGTTATCAGATTTTATGGGGACTGTTGGATTTTCCTTCAATGCAGTTTCTGGAATGACTAAATTGTGAGACAGATCTTCACATGTAAAACTGAGATTTCAGAACTGATACAGCAAATTATTTGAATCAGTAGTTAAATCAGCTAAGCAGAAATCTAGCAATTCTTAAGATTTTCATTGCTATAGAAATTCCATTTCTTTATACTTTACAAGCAAAAAATATCAGTCTGTTTGCCCTCATCTTAACTGATTTAATGGTTGTTGATATTCTCTACTGTTGTCTCTTGGAATAATTATGCTCTAACTCCAGTATAAAGTCTTATTTTATACCTTTTTAATTGGAATGCTGGAGGGAGACAGCCATACAAATTTGCCTTTGGATGAAAACAAAGCAGAAATATTTGCTTATTGCTTTTTTGATTTTTAACCAATTCAGTTTAAAGTCTGATGCTACCCTCTCAAGACATCCTTAAACATAATCAAAATTATTTCTCCATTATTCTTAAATATCATCAAAGTGATTTCTCCATTTTCCTCAACATATAATATTATGTGGGTAGATGAAAAAAAGTTCATGTTTACTCCTACAGTCCAGAAAGTGATTTGAGTTTCCTCGGGTACAGGTCAGGACTGCACAATTAATTCTGCACTTACAATGTCTGTACAGGTACCTAATCACCTCATGATTGTATAGTTGGTCCTTCCAAAGACGTAGCAGGTTGACATGCTCCATGGATGTGCTGTGTACATTGCCTTGTAAGCAACATTTTGCTGTAGCTACAGAGGCAGTTTGGATGGAGACTGCAGCCTGGTGAGCAGGACTTTTGCAGTTAGTAGTAACAGGCTGCAGGTGTTGTACTGACCAGACAGTGGGGTGTCTCAGGGCTTGTCTGGCCTTGAGCTGGCTTTTGCTGTGGATGTTGCTTAATAGGTAGGCAATTACTTACTGTAAGTTATTCCTTATGTATTATAAGTTATTCCTAACCTATCTGAGCTTTGCTCTGTAAAAACTATTTATGTAAATATCTCAGAACCTAGATGTAATAACTTAACAAACAATAATCCTTTGTCATTTGGGCTGGGGTGGATGGTGGCATAATTTTCAGACTTAAACTGGTATCTGAGTAAGAGAGAGCTGACTGTGATAAGAAAAGATAAATATGACCCAGAGGGACCCCCAACAGCAGTGATGGACTCCTCCCAGTGAAGAACTTAGGATGTTGTTGATAAGCTGCAATACCCCCTTCATGCTTCAGCATGATGAAGACCCAGAGGGACACTGAAAGAGTGAGTATAACTCCAGAGGAAGAAAAAAAAGTAGACACTAGGAAGTTTGTATGTGTAAATCTTAAGTGCTGTGGGGGGTGGAGGATGGTAGTTGTCTTTGTCTGGGTTGCATGATTTAACAAAATTGTAGTAATAGTTGGGACCTTTTTAAGGGAATATTTTTGCAGAAAACTGCTGGTGACAGAGAAGCTAGTCTCACTGTCCCTGGGCTAAGTTCTTTTCTCAAGTGTAAGGAGGAAGGGGTGAGGACTGGGCTGCCACTGCAGGAGGGATGGGGGTGAGGACAAGGCTGTCCCAGGTGTGGCTCTGTAGGGGTTCAGCAGCTGATTGAGACACAAATGCAGCAAGGGCAGCAACAAATTCAGAGTGAGGCTGTTATTCCCTAACACTTGCCTTTTCTTGTGCTTGGGGATAAGGAGATCGGGGTGCCTGGCTGTGTAGGGGATTGAAGGGGGGGCAAATGGGTGGGCAGCAGGTTCCAGTGTCTTCCTGTGCCCCACCTCACATGCAACCAGAAGCTGGTCTCTGTGTACTTCTCTGCAAGGAGGGAGCTGAAGTACTTGACCAGTGGGTGTGGAGAGTGGCAAAGGAAAGGTGAGCTGTTGTCTGAGCTGGAGTGCCTGAAGCATCTGCATATGGATTGATCTGAGGCCAGTGGTTATACATCCTACTCCTTCCCTTTGGCCCAGTATTCATCCCCTTTTCATTTTGACCAGAAAATTAATTCTGCACTCTATAAAAGTTATTTTGTAATTATTATGCTTCTGCAGAAGAGTTGTGGTTTTAATGAGTTATTTTCAAACAGACCAATTTTAAGGAATTTTTCAACCGGCTTTATTGCTGGGCCTATAGGTTAGGAAACTGTAATGGGGGAGTTGTAGCAAGATAAATTGCTTGAAGAAGAGAGATTGGAAAACAAGACTGAGAAGAGACTTGAAAAAGATTTAGTATTTCTTTCTTGCACAGCAGAATATTTTATCTGTGTGTATAAATATAATGCATGTAAATTTACCTTTGTCCTTTACAGACTGAGAAGGACAGATCAAGGACTTCAAGAAAATGCTGTGGATTCTCTTCTGGCATAGCAGAGCTGTACTGATATTTTTTTTTTCTTTGTCTATGACACATAGCCTTTTTTTCCCCTTGTATGCCTTGTGCCTCTGTCATTCAACCCCTCCCTTCCTTAGCCATTCCAGGCCTCTTTGCTTCTGTGGGATTGTGTGATTAGTCCTTCGACTGATGTCCTTGATTTCATTGCTAGTTTTCTTTGTGTGTCTTTTCTCTAGATGCAATCATTGAGCCATCTGAGCCTGAGAAAAGTAAAAAGGGGTTTCTAATACATGGATCTAGAATTCAGTCCAGAGGACCCGCTCTAATAAAAAGCCATCCACAAAACTCTGCTATGAAAGAATAAGAGTGTTACAGAGGGGTGAGTTTTACCTCTTCTAATTTATATATAGGTATTAAGATTTCACAAACAAGTTGGTGGAGGTGTTGGCACAGTTCTCCTACAGCAGTTGATGTGGAGAAAAGAAGCTGTTTGGTAAGCCCATATTGCTTTCCTTTTAATTAACATATACTCACTGTGCCTGCTTACCTCTTGCTTTCTATGCCTGCCACTTAAAAGTGGGATTTTTTTGAATTGTTGCTTAATTTCAAGCAGTTTTTGTGCTAACAATGCAAGTAGATAGCGAGGCAGAGGATAGATTGACTTTGTAGCATTGCCTCCCGCTCCCATTTCTCTGTAGTGAAGAAGTAGAACTTATGTAGCTAAACTCAGTACAAAGATGATACCTAAATACAGCTATGCTTAGTCAGCAGTGATACCTTTAGTTGGAAGACTGAGTGCAGTATGAACATTAAGCTGTGCAATTTTCTTATGCTTCCTGGACAGAAGCAGACAGGTGGTGTGACTTGGTAAGGTAGCACTGTGATTCAGTGGCAGAACAGCCCCTGGTTTTATCCTCTGCCTGTTGGTGATCTTCCCCCCAGCAGTATGACGCTACCATGAACGTACTGGAGTGCTGGTGCTCTGTGAGAACCTCATGTGCTGGCTGTCACCCAGTTACTAAAAATCGTAGTTCCTGGTGTTCGTTTGCAAGGCAGAAGGCGTCCCCTGTTTGTACAGCCTACATGTGAAACATCCCCCGTAGTTTGTAACCATCCTCCTGCTTTCACTGTATGTGGGAGTTTGTCTTTACTAGAAACAGTAATTGCAAAAATGACCTTCATACTTACTGAAAGTGGTAGACTGCTCCACTCTGACTCATGGAATGAGCCCAGGTATTGGGTGATGGCTTGCTGCTTAATAACACATTTCTCTACTGTCTTGTGCAATAGTTAAACTGAAGCCTAGTTCTGTGTCAGATACAATGTTGTAGGTGATGCAAAGGGCTGTTCTGTCTCTGCCAGAATCTAGGATGAAGTGAAAACTACAAAACCACTGCTGACTGATGAAAGCAGCCTTGTGTTGGCTCAGCTGGGTTTCAGAGTGAAGGCTTACTTTTCAGCATGTCTTCTAGTTTCGGTTCTAGAACAGCAAATCCAGTTTGATTATGCACCTCTAGCTGAAATAAAAACCATTACTTTTGTTCTGTAATTGCTTTGCCTGCCTAGTGGATCCTTGGGCTCCCTCTTTGCTATCATCTTAGTTGCTTTTGTTTTCTGTAATGTTCATTAGTGTTTTACTTCAGTAGGAAATCCCCTTTTTAAAATGCCTTGTAATGAGTCACTGCTGCTGTTTGCTTCAAACCGAAGGGGATTCCAACTATAAAATTGTATTATTGCGAAAATATAATCCTGTTCCATTGCGTAGGTTGTAGTTTAAAACAGAGAAAGGCTCGGGGGAGTTGTAGGGTAAGCAAGCAATGTTGTTGCTATTTTTTGTTTATTAAATTGGGGATTAATGGTGATTCCAGTAAGAAGTAAGCATCTTAGAAGTTTAATAGGTCAAAACCAATCTCAAACTGAAAATATTATTCAGCACTTATGTGTCTATCTCTGAAGTTCTGTACAAAAGAAACCCAACCCCTAGCCATAATAGTTCGTGTGTTCCCATTTGTTCAGCAAGAAGCACAGTCTGGTTTGGCTTTTTTTTGTGTGTGTGTGGCTCTGTGTTTGTTATGGATTCATAATTCCCTTGCTTTAAAAATGTTTCTTTCTGGCATGGAAGATTGCTTTGAATTTCCTTCTTTCATTAAAAATCCGACTGTCCACATATCTACATTACTGTTGGTTTAGCTCCTGTTGATTTAAGCGACTGTCTTCTGAAACCGTGGTCTATTGTTTTCTTATATCTGGAGTAACTGCTGCAACTGTCCATCAAGCTGGGGTTTTGATCACATCTCAAATCTGTGTGCACACAGGAGATGGAAATTTCAATTTGCAGTAGCCTTTGGTCCTGCCTTCTTATGTCTGCAGAGATACACAGATAATCCAGGTATAGTCTCCAAACACTTACTTTGTTCACCCTTTCAGCTCTGGATTTCCTTCCTTATTTTCAGAGTTTACTCGAGAGCTTCTGCAGGCTGTAATCCAGACTCCCTTGTTCTGCCGGTGACAGCTACCTCTGCAGTCAGCACTAGGTGAGACAACTTGTTCTCTGCTGCTTTTGGACTCTGAAAGACCTCTTGGCAATTTTTTTCTCATGTCCCTCTGGTTTTATCTGTCATTTAAACAGAACTCGGCAATTCCAATTTTAGTCTAGGCATGCAACAAAACCCCCACAAAAGTCACAATTTGAAAGCAAGTTGTATCAATGTCTTCAATATTAAGATAAGGAAAGTGGTTATATATATTGAGATGGTGGTTATTGAGCATTAAAAAAGACTATGAGGTGGCTGAAGGGCCCACAGTAATACTTGAGTTTAAAAAGAGTCTCACAACTGGTTTTACAGCATATTGCTGTAAAGGAAATAAGTTAATAAGCCACAAAGATGTACAAGTTCCCATAGCCTTTGACTAATGCTTTAAGAGAAAGAACACTTTTAAAAATACTCCTAACCGAAGGTGAGGGGATTTCCTTAGGAAGAATGCTTTTGAGGGGCCTTGCTCTGAACGGGTGACCTCTGGAGATAGTTTCCTAATAGGGTGAGGAGTGTCTGTGCTGATAAAGGGGAGGACATAGACAGTTCCATCCCTCAACCCCCAAAATGCTTTTGGGTTTACTTGTCTTCAAAGGTATTTAAGTGCTAAAGACTCAGAATCCTATAGCGATGCCCTGAAATGCCTAGTGTCCCCTTAGGGTAACAGGGCCAAAGGAGCTGGACTGCCCCCCAGCACAGCATGTACTGCAAACTGGGGCAGTGTGTTGCAGAGCATTCAGGTAGGTCCCTATGGAGACTCTCTGGGTCTGGAAGCTGACTGTCTTGGCCAGTACAGGTCAGGCTTCTCCAGTGAAGATGAGGAACGCTGGGCTTCCCCATTGTCCCATGCAGGTGAGGCTGTCTCAGGGCCCAGCAGTGCAGACTTGGTTCACGTTATGCTGAGCAGAAACTGTTAAGCCCCATCACAGTGCAAAACCCACATGGGTCAAAGCCAGGTCTGGGTGGAGTGATTTGTCAGTGTCTACAGGGTCCAGAGGCCTGCCTGCAGAACCAAGATGCTTGTGTGAGCTGGCAGTGTCGTGGGCCAAGCTAACTGTTCATGTGATTCTGGGTGGGAATTTGCGTCTGTGGTCTGGCTTAGACTCAAGCCTGGATAAAACGTGGCTATTGGGACCTGACCAGTTGAGGGGGCTCTTGACATTCCCATATGGTATTAAGATGCATAGCATGGAGCCTGTCTGGCTTGGAAAATTTGGACCTGGGTGCTTTTGTCACTTCTGGAAAAGTTTGTGCCTTCTGTAGAAGTTTTGAAAATAGCGTGCCAGTTATGTAGTGAAATCTTTATATAGACAATTAAGGTCACCTTGGTACTTTGAGACTGTGAACTGCTAGTAGTCAAACACTTTAATTTCTATGACCATTATTATTTTTCTCCTGTGGTCGAATGTCTCATCTGAATAATCCTCTCAGATATATATTAAATCACTTTTCAGAATCCATCTTCAGTTTGCAAAAGCTGAATATGCTTTTTTTTTAGGAAATTAGGTTCAACTAAGCTTGAATGCTTGCTAACATTTAAAGACTTACAGGTAGGAATGGGATATTTATTGGGCTAATTGTCTCTCTGCTGTGGTTTAAGGCTTCCTTAAAAGTAGAATGCACAAAGATTTAGAGTGAGGTTATAATTAATGGGTAGATATGTGTCCCTACTTCATAAAATAATCTTCAGTACTCAATCTTTTTTCAAGGTTGTAATTGCTGGGAACGTACATAGGGAAAGCAAAACTCTATCTTTGCCACAGCATTCTAGTGCTCCAAGTATATCTCTTCTCTTCTTTCTTTTCTTTTTAAGAAAAAAAGAAAAGAAAGAAAAAAGAGGGACCTTATCTCCACTACAGCAAATGGCTTTTCCTTACATAATTTATAAAAATTAATCATTTTAACAACCTTTTTATTTACTGTTCAAAGAATTTTTACATTTTTCTTGATTGTTCCCCAGAGCTTACACACTGTCTCAGTCTATGTTTTATGAGCAAAATCTGAATAACACAAGGGTACAGTTTCCATAAAGTTAAGGTCATATGAGGTAGAAATAGCAGCCTAAGATCAGGAGTTCCTTCATTTTTATAGTCCTTTCTTTTGGTAACAGGAAACAACTCTAGCATAGTTTTCTTGTAGGATGATATATAGGGATGTTTTCCTTTATAGACTTTGTGTGTGTGTGTCTGTGCTTATGTGATGGAGAGCTGCATTAGAAATGTTTGGATCTGGCTTCTAACAATGAGAACTCTCTAATGTGGTTGTTAGCTTTACCACACACTTGTATGTCTTGCACAACCATACAGCAAAGTTGTAAGCTGATATTATTATTGATTTCACAAAAGGAAAATTAGATTCATATGCTTTGGGCGGTGGGGAGGGAGGTTCTGCAGTCTGCTGAGTATTAGTGGTTGTAAAAAGAAGGTCCAGAGAAGTTGAGAAAGAGTACAGCTCTCATCTGAAATGTAGCAGATGCTATCCCTCACCACCTTCCTCTCCTGCAAAGTGTCTTTTCTTGCCATTCACCAGCAATCAGGATACCTCCTACGAGATGCTTTCACTTCCCCTGTTTGCCCTTGGTCAGCTGCAAACCCAGGAGAAGATATTTTCCTCTATTCAGCCACCTGTGCTGATAGCAAACAGTTGTTCCTCTTAGGTATACTGGGCCTTACCTCCTTTTACTTTCATTTTTAACCCGGGCTCTCATATCTTGTGCTCAGTTGTCAATTTACAACCTATAGTATTGGTGGTAGCTGATAAAGGCAGGGTAAGCTTACTGTTCAAGGGAGCCACTTTTCTGTACAATACTGTTTGATATTGTTGTGTATTACTCAATTCAGTATGTGACAAGAACTTCTGCTATGCTTGAATTCCACAATGCTCTATACAGAGGGACAAACAAACGTGGTGAAGAGTGGAGAGTTTTTGTAAAGATTTTTTTTTTGACATATTTTAATCCACACATTTTTGTATGGTCTGTTTTAGAAAGGATAGTGTCAAGAGTGTGTGCCTTACACTTATGATGGGTGGTGATGCGGTTTGTGATGTTCCTTGATTCTCTCTATCATCTTGAGCTCAGCTTTGAAGATCTTGTTGTCTGTCCTTGGCCTTTTCTGTGGAGGTGTCCGCTGTTCTGGGTGTTTGGACGTTGCCTAAAGTAAGACTTAACACCAGTTTGGAACACACCTTAAACACTGCAGTATTTCAGTAAGAAAATTAGAAGTAGAAGCTAATGAGTGTGCAACCAGCTGGAGAATGAGGTGGCTTAATTGGCTAAAAAAAAGGTTTGTAGTCAAACTTCTTTGATGCTAAGCTGTGTGCTTAAGGTTCATGGAACTCAGAAATATCATGGTAGTGATGTTCTAGTGGAACCCGTTTGCTGGCCTGCTGTATAGCCTGTGTTTATACTTGCTATTGTATTCACTTCATAAACATTTTCCTGCAAATCCAGCGAAATAGCGTAAGAATATATTTGAGTAGAAATGAAGAATTGATTGAGTCATCATCTGTGACCTCATAAAGGAGCTGTGGCATTTCCAATTTTTCTGTAAGGAAGGGAGAAATTGTTGTGGGTGGTCTTTAATGGCTAAGCAGAAGCCACACAGGGAGCAGGAGGAAAATGGGTGGGAAGTGCCTTGATTTTTAGTACATCTCAGGCAAAAATTGATTGAGTTCAAACTGAAATCAAAATGGTTCATTAAAATTTAGGGTAGAACCTACATAGCAGCATCTTCCTCCTTGGGAAAGTCACTTCTGTGATCACAAAAACATATTTCAGTTCTGTATCAAGTGTGGAATAGCAGTACTCACACCATTAACTGTTAGGTTACCTCAAAAACATTACAGCTGGAACTGGCTGCCTCGTATTGCTGCTTTTTGTTCTGGGGCATGTGAACCTATTTAAAAAAAAAAAAGGATAAATAAAAAAAGAAGATAGTAGCCAACCTATTTCTATGAGTGAAACAGAAGAGAGTATTTCAGCTTGACAGAAATGTAAGTGCGTGGGAGCAGTTCTCATTCATGCACCAAAGAGAGAGGAGGACAGCTGTAGATAGTCAGTGAGTAACACTTGTGTCAAGAACAGCAGGCTGCCTTGTTTCAGAGAATGAATTCTTAAGACCCTAAGTGTGGTATCAAAGTATAAACTTAAAACTAAATCTCAGAAACTTCCTGGACAGCAAATCTGCCTTCAGCTTCCTCTCCAGAATACTGGAGTCCTAATCTGTACTGAACACTTTCAAAATTGCCTTTTTTCCAGTCTCTTTCCTTCCTTGTAGTGATCTTTTCTCTCGTGAATAATACTTACATGGCAATTAAGCCCTTTACAAGTCACCTAGGATCCGGTACTTTAAGCTGCTGTCTTTGCATTATATTAAATTTTCTCTAACTCATTTCCTTATTTTTCCCCTATGGAAAGCCCCTAAACAAACTGTTCTTCAATGGACAATAAAATAATTTGAATGGCAGCCATCCAATCTGGACTTTCTCTAGATAAGCGGCTTGGGTATGCATCAGAAGCAATGAAATTTTTATTATTTAGTTATGTATGGTGTAGCCAAAGGGGTTTTCCTCTTCTGAACAGGGGGAGCGGGGAGGTCAGGTAAAAGGATGGCTATGTGATTGCTGCCGTACCCCCACAATTTTCCACTAGAGGTTGAGGAAGGAATCCCCCTTCACTTTTTCCATTTACTACTTTTCTCTGCCTCCACAAAACATTTTGTTGTGCCTCCTTTGCTGTGATGAAAATGTCATTACTTTCATATCACTAACATTTACAGGAGTTAAGAATGAAACAACAGCCACCTTGACTCATATGATTATATTAAGGTGATGCTAACAGGAAAGGAAGAGCCTTCGTTTTCATCTCCTCTTCTCTGGAAGCAGCAAGGATGCTGTTCCCTCTTAGGTTCTGCAGAAGGCAGCTGTTGCTGCAGTGGACAGAACAATGCAGCCCTCCTATGTGTGCTTCGGGCATGGCTCTTGAGAGGCACTAGAAGTAGCCCAGCATGACGGTAAATGTGTGTGGCTCAGAATGATTCCAGTTAAAATGTTTGCATAAACATTTTTCATTTTATTCATGGAACACTTCCAGAGTAAATTGGCGTCTTTGGTCAATTCTCTTAACTCTTAGAATGGCATGCTGCCTTTCAGATAAGAAGGCACCTGACCTTAAAAGCTGAACAGTCCTGGCTTTGCCTGGTTCTGGATGAGGAGAAATCTGATTATTCCTGGCCTCCCTGGCAAAAACCACAGTGCTGCGGTTGAACAGGTGACGGATATTAAACCCAAGAACAGCACACATGGAAAGTTTTAATTCAGTCCCATCATTGTTTTTGAGCTGACAGATGATGACAGAATGACAACAACAACCCCCTGAACTATTTCCAGTCCCACAGAAATTAAACATGTTGGTCAGTCCAAAGGTGAAAGCTGTGTTTGAGTCCAGTGAAAGCCAAGAACATAGAAGGCCAGATTCACCACGTTCTGTGTGAATGCATTACTGAGGAAGAAGTAATGGTATTCCCTTATTACTCTGTCATTCAGTGGAAAAAGCATTTCCACTCTCCGGAGATGTATTTCTTGGCTTCAATTTCTTTTGCTGCTTGGAGGGATTTGAGTACGTGCCACGTGCCTCCTGAGACAGTTCTCTAGCAGTTTGCTACTGAGCTTTTACTGGTGGGTTGCTTTCAGCCTCCCCTGTGGAGTCTGTTATGCTGTTCTGAAAAGTGGAAGATGCTGGTGCTTTTTTTTTTTTTTTTTTTGACCAGGCAGACAGTAAATCTGAACTCTGTTGGTAAATGTCTGAACCATCAAACTGCAGTCGTTAACATTTCTTCCAACAAAGTAACAGTAAATACTTCACATGTAACGGAAGACTGCTATTGCAAAAGACTGGAGAAAACACCCTGCAACTCCAGCAGTTAAAACATTTATCCAGGAGGTATGAACATAGTTAAACTCCCTTCAGAGAAAGACAGGGAAAGAGTTGAACCTTGGTTACCCACATCCTGACCCTGGCCTGTTGTTTCTTCTGGCATAATTGCAAATGCCTCCAGAATAGTTTTGTTTCAACCAAACTGTGGTGAATTGAACATGACTTTGCAAATGATTACTGTCTGTGTGCATGTGAGAGGCTGAGGGTGAATTGTTTGACAGAAAAAGATCTGCTGTGCTCTACTGAGCAGCTGTGGTATTTCTGCTAGGAGGAGGAAAATGCTCTCAGGGCAGTTAGATCACTAGTATTTCCAACCCAGAAGCTAACAGGAGTTTCCTAAAACTGTCAGAATGGTTTGTGCTCCTTGGTGCAAAACTGCAGAGGTATTGTTGTCGTCAAAACTGAAACCAATACAAAAATCAGGCTGAAAGATGAACCTTTTTATGAACATACCTATCTTTCACTTCTAGGTAACAGCATGATAATGTTAATTTTTATCGTCTGTGAAACTTGATTAATCAACTCCTATGTGCAGTGGACTATAGCCTGAAATGAATAGTATACTCTTGAAAACGCTGCATCACTTCTTGACTGGGGGAAGGGAAGATGTTTCTGCAGTCTCCGCCTCTATACACCCTCTTCCTCTGCAAGAAAATCAGATGTCATGAAGTAGTGTTTCTGGTTGTGGGGAGAGGTGAATGTCACTTCCGATGAGGAGACTGCAGCCGGTTGAACTGAGCACTGATTCTTTAGGGAAACCTTTAGAATAAATTCTAATTAAAATGCGTTCCTAGAAATGGGTCCCTGACCTATCTACTCCTTACAGTAAATTATTCTGCTTCTAGATGAATATTTGTGTTCTATACCTTTTGAGTTGATGCAATTTTTCCATTGTGCTAGACCGCTGCTTTTCCCACAGAGCTGCTCTTGCTGGTGTGTGGGTGTACCATTGTGTCACTGTTCCATGGTAATCTGAAGAACGAGAGGGAATCCTCTGTGGTCTCTTGCAAGCAGTCCTTTCAAGTAGATCTGTGTGGGCTGTGTTTGTTCGAGAGATATGAATATGCTCTCAACGTTAGAATGACTTTAAGAAAGGGGTTTCCCCAATCCTGGTGTGTAGGTTAAACCTTGAGACAGAGAGAGATGTGTGTGTGTATATATATATTTGCCTCCAAACCACTTAGTTCTCATTTGATTCAAAGAGCCTTTATTGAGACTAGCATGTCGTAACCTTGCAACACAGAGATGAGCACCTTCCCTAAATATGGTGAGTAACTTCTGCATTAATTTGAAGCTTCTATCAGTGGGTCTCTGCATAGCCTCAGAATGAAGTCATGTGCCTCTTCTCCCTTGTAATCTACCAGAGACCTCAAATCTAAAACTTGATATTTTAGAATTTTCTTTTTCTAAATCAGTTTTTAATTTTTTGTAGGTAGATCTGCCTGTATCTTGAATTCTTTTCTCATACCCTTCCTTCCTTCCGAGCTGGTCCTGTCCTCGGAGTGATGTCCTTTCTGTTACTGTGCTGCTTCTTTATACTCCAGAGACTCAATTCCAAAGTCATTGGAGTTGATAGATCTTAAATCTTTTCCCTCTTGACTTGGCTTGCACAAGAAATTTCCTATCATAACATCCCAGTTTCACTGTAGTGACATCTCCATTAAATTTTTTTTCGGAAAAACCATCCTGGACACTATCAAGGAGTATCATAGTTATTAGTCTTGCTTTATCCTGCAGCATTTCTCCTTTTCACTTCTGTATTATATATTTTGGAATGTTTCCTGTCCGTACTTTGGCAGTGAATAATAACAAAGAACGTTTTTTTTACTGCATAATTTAAGGCTGATATTTAGCTTTCTGCTTTCACAGAAGTTGCATACAGTAGGTATGGTCAAAATATCATTGACTTTGCCCCCGGTCCTGGTGCAATCAGTGGCTTCAGGCAAACCTAACATTTTCCAGTGAAGAAATTATCTCTTCTAAACGTATTGAAACTGAGGAGTCCATATGTAGTATCTGAAAACCAGTGACAGGCTGCATTTAAATATCGAAGGAGCTCGAATAACTTCAAAGTTAAAATTTGTTTCAAAATACAGAAAAATGTTGGGATTTTCTTTAGGTGATGTCTTTGGTTGTCAACCATTTTTTTTTTAAATGGCCTTAGATGATGGTAGAGGTAGGGTGACTAAAGGAATCCAGACAAACTCTGAGGATGTTTTGAGGTATGCTGTGTGTGGCTTTGATGCCTTGATCATATTTACATCTTCCTCTGGTCACTTCTTATGCAACTCTTTTGCATGTTAGAAGTGTAGTTGTGATATTTTTGGCACTGAACTTACGTTTTGTAGCCTTTCAAATTAGCTTGTGTGCTTTAAACTCATCTGTGCAGGTGCCAGTGTGGAGTGACTTACCGGGTAGGCTCAAATGCAGAAGTCTGTGTCACCTGAGCCCTGGGCATGACTGTGGTTGCTTCTTGGTAACATTTCTGACACTGATTTCTATTTGAAGGGAATTATACTCATTGGGGAATATTTTTCTCACTTTTAGATGTAGTTCTTGAGATCTTCAATCCAAGGTTAAGGTGTTTAGAAACTGTTAAATGGACTGATTTCCAAAGAGAGAAATGTGCCTGAAAATTTTTTCTTTGTTTTAATTTAAGAAAAAAATGATGTATTGATTTTTTTAACAAGGTCATATAGTTTAAACCAGAGTATTCCACTGACACACACAAACTAGTTTTAGTGGTAGGTGTAAGTATTTTCAGACCCCCTATGGTGGAGGACCAGCACTTGTAGGAACAAAGAGCTATACAGCAGGCACTGTCTGTCTGTGTGAAGTCACCCTGCTACATCCAGTACAAGAAAACAAATGCAGAGATTACACTGCACATCTTTCTTTTCTGGACTGGAGCAAAGAACCCACAGTGCAGAGCCTCTCTGGAGTCTCGTATGCTTTAAGCCAAAACCCAGGTGTTTGGTTCTGGGTAGAACTAGTGTGTTCAGCCTTTAACTGGCTTATTCCTTGGTCGGGTCCTCTTGAAAGGGTTTCTGTTGTTTTGGGTTTTAATTTACTTTTTGTTGTTTTGGGTTTTAATTTACTTTCTGTTGTTTTGGGTTTTAATTTACTTTTTGTTGTTTTGGGTTTTAATTTACTTTAGTTGCTGCATAGTTTGAGATTTATCTCAAGAGAAGTAAATAGAAAGCTTATCAAGTTGTGGATATCACAGCTTTGTGGGGAAGCATCTGTAAATCAAGTTTTTTGGGGTGTTAAATGTTCTGAATCTACTTTTACCCCAACCAAGGAGAATTGTACTTAGTGGTAAGGTCAGTTTTAAGTATTTGGAATTAAATCCTCTGGCATCACACAGAGCAGGTACCATTTTCATGTTATTTGAACCAAATCAGGCAAGACAGAACTGAGGAATCTAACTACTCTCTATTTTTTGTCAAAAGCAAGCCTCAGATTTTAAGTTTTGGTTAGAAACTGTCTAATAGGGAAGTTTCAGCAGGAAATAACAGCACCGGGGAGGAGAAAACTGGCAGATCTCACTGTGTTAGCCTGTGGCTTTTTCTCGTGCTGCATTTATATGACTGAAGCTGCATTTTCAACAGAGTGTTGGATGCAAAAGCAGGAAGACATGTAATGCAATGGCTGGTTCAAAGCTGACTGTTCTGAACACTAGTGCTATTATGAGTACCAAACCTGGGAATACCTAGGTAGGAGGAGATCACAGAAATATTATATGTTTGACTTCCTCAGAGCAAGAAGATCTTGAAGGCTTTAATCTTGTTTCAGATTAGTTTCAGTGAGTTGTTCCTTAGGATGTGTTTCATCAACTGCTTTTTTATTTCTTCGGTTGTTCTTCCATTTTGATCACATTTACAGTAATAATACACTTCTCCCTCCCACACCTCCTACACAATGACCACGCACAGATAATATATAACTTGCTGGCTTGTTTATCAACAGCATTTATGGTTATATATGTTCCGCTTTGTTTTGGAGCTGTTTTGCAATATGGGTAATGCTTAAGTGAGGTAAATTTACTCAGTCTGGGTGTGACAGGCCCTGGATCTTCTGCAATACAAAAATGGCTATTGCTGAAAGGGCAACCTGTTTGTAGGTTTGTTCCTTATGTATAATTTGCTAGTATGTACTTCCATTATTTGTCATACTAACTGTTTTCTGCTCTCTCCACTGTGGCAATATGTTAATTTATGGTGGTAATCTGTAAAATTGAATCGCTGAGCTGTCCCAGGCAGGAAGAACAAAACAAAACCCAAAAGAACCCTTTCCATTCTCTGCTTCTTTTAGGCTGGCTTATTTCTGACATCCATCTTTCATTGCATTCCCACAAAATACTGCTTTGGTACAGCTGAAAAACAAGTGAATTACAGGGTGGGTTTGGAGAAAATGAGCAAAGGTTTAGGAAAATAGGATGCTCTTAAGCTAGAACAGGACTTGGAGAAAAAGAGAATGGGGCAAGAGCAGTGCAGGATTTAACATTTACAGTACAGATGTTTGTGAAATCCATTTTGGATAAATTTTTGAAACTCCAGTATGATTAGTGCCTGTCTGGCTGTCATCGTTTTTATAATCAAGATATTATTAGAATTAGTGAGTCTTGTCATTCTTGAGCAATGGTGTGTGGTTTTTTTTTTTTTCTTCCCCTCTCCAAATGTGTTTTTTGTATGTGGAAAACTTACTTGTTTTTAATGCAAATTAATACTCCAACCACAAAGTGCTTTTCTGCCCTATCTGGGTATATCTAGGAAGTACTTAGGATTTATATTATTACTGGAGCACTGATAAATTTGGTGGGTGAGCACCAAGGGAATTTTGCATGCTTTTTACCAAACACTTTCAATTGTTGGAAAACCCCATAAATCTATGAGAAAAACTGATCCTGTTTTACTTCAGGGTGTTCTGCTTCTTAAAAGCCTTGACAGAAAGCAGAAAATTTATGTAATTCTGAGCAATCCTTTACATGACCATTATAACCCTCTGTTTTCTTTAGAGCCCTAATTCTTTGAAGTAGCTGAATTTTATCCGTCTTGGCTTCAATTTGTCTGATCTAATAAAAACCTACAGCATTAAATTGCATATTGTAGTTGTAAAAACTTAAGGTTGTTTTCATAACAAACGCTTGCATGTGGTGCAATAAGCTAGTTGCATCTCTTCCATTCAGATTTATAACTGTAGATTTAGCACTTCTGCTTCCAACACAAGTCAGACTCATTGCAGTAAATTTTTTGTTGTAAAGAATAAAAATTTAAAAAAAAAAAAACCACACCCCAACAAGAAACAGGGACAGGGAACTGCTGGAGAGAGNCATGCTTTACCAAAAAAATGCATAAGAAATGAAAAGCAAAGCTGTTATTCATTATCAGTGCAGTCTCTTGTGCATCAATAGGTTGGGAAACAGTGGAGGCAAATCGAAGCAGATGGCCACGCTCTGATGCTGCTCAGCTGACACTGGCCTGACTGTGCTCAGCTGGGTGGATCATGCTTTCCCCACGTCTTGGTCTGGATAGAAGAGGGAGGATGTACTGCCACTGTGCAGTAACGAAAGGCTTCTGAGAGCTGGGCTGCCTTGTGTAAACATATGTTAAATCAAGGTGCCCAGCACTGGGGACCATGTTGCAAAATCTGCATATGACTAAGAGTCAGCAGATATGCAAAATAGACCTTGCCAAGATGCAGGGGAGGGGACCCCCCACCCCATCAGGTGTTTAGTGGTAGGACTTCTGGAGAACTGCTTGTTTATGGTAGCTGGGTGCGCAGCTGGGCTGCCCAGTGACTTGGGAATTGCCTTTAGCAGCTCCTTTCTGTGTGTTTCCCTGGCTTGGTGGAGCAGGGGCACGGAAAACCAGAGGTGCCTGCTGTGTGATCCCAGAGCACTTCCCAGCAGGAGGGAGCATGCAGCACCTCTTCTCTATGTGCCCCCAAATCTGGCTCCCTGTTCTGTTGCTGCAGAACCAGGAAGTGATTTATCTCATAAATACCTTTTTCTGTGTTCTTCATAGCTTTTTTCTTTCCAGTTTTTCTGAACTTTCTTTGCTTCTTGCTGCATTAATTTGACTAACATAGGTATTTTCTTTTCAGTAACATCTAACCTGTATCCCTTTGTGGCCTATTTTTCAGCTTATGGGCTGTAATACTGTGCATAACTTGGCAAATGCTCCTGAGACTGCTGAAATGCTTGAGCTCAGTGGGATGAATTAGAGATGGAGCAGCAGTCTGAATTCTGTGAGTTTTTTTCTTTTATTCAGACAAGCATGGTCAGACTTCATTAAGGCATTTTGTTTTATTTTTTGCTGTTTCAGTGGTGGTTGGGAGTATTAATTCTAAATTAACATTTTTTTTTATCTTTTATGTTTTTGAGTTAGACACCTAGAAGCCAATTTTAGGCACTCTAAAATAAAGCTTAATTGTCATACTGGTGTCTGCAGCTCCCATTGAAATCAAACGAATACAGCTTTCCATACTTCAATGTGTTTTTGTTATGATTAAACAGAAACTCATAAAACTCAGACAAGCTGGAATCAAGTTTCACATTAAACTGAATTGACATTTTTTTCTTAATAGGATCTGTGTAATTAGTGATTACCAGATGCATTTAAAATGTGTGAAATGCCTGCAGGAATGTGAATTAAGGGGGGGGAGGGATGCCAAACACCTCAGATCTTCTCTTGGCAACCTTTCATTTTAAATTTCTGCTCTTCAGATAGATAGAGCAGCATGTTTTCTATAAAATGTTCAGCTGTGGTTTCACATTAAGTTGATGTTACCAATAAAGAGAACGACTTGTAATTGAAAACTTATTTGGTTATAAATAGCAGGTTTCACTCTTGATGGCTTCCCACTTTATTTCAGTCTTCACATTGCTATCCTTACGGCTATCCTTGCGATACATGTTATGAAATCACTTAGGTCAAGATAAGCTGTAACCTGACAGTTTTCTAATTCCAGCAACTGTTATAATAATGCTAGAGAGAGAAGAATAAGACTTCTGGGCTCCTTTTCTGGTGAACTAGAGATGTCCCACACAGCCTGAAGAAATGTACCCAGGGCTGTTACCAGCCTACAGAACATGAACAGAATGACTCCTCTGGGTGAGGTAGCATTGGCTCACTCTGTACCATCTGTTCTCCCACTTGTGATGGAGAGCTGATGGTGCCTCCTAAAATTAAAAAAGGTTGCTTTTTTTTCTGTTTGGGGTTTGCATCCAAAAGGGAATATTTAAGTGGGGTCTGCTTACTGCTACCCTGATATGTGTCCTTTTCTCTGGGAAGGGTGTTTATTTTCTTCTCTCCTTTCACTTTGGAAATGCAGTTGCCTGGACAGCAGCTGGCCCTGACCAGAGGGAAGCTTGTTAGTAGCTTGTTTAGTTCTTGAAAAGTGCACTTGTGGATAGTAACTCACACACGGTTCTTTTTCTTTACTCTTCAAGTGATCTAGATCAGACTCATTACTCAAATTCTCTTAAATCTGGAGCAGCAGTTTTACTGGATGCTTCCATGAAACATATGAATTTTCTGGTCAATGTGAGGACATGCTTGAACTCTAGAGTATTTAAGAGAGTTGATTCTTTTAGGATGAATAATAGAAGCCCTTTTTGCGACACTCCCAATGTTCGTGTGACTGCTGACAGCTTTGCTCCTTGGGGAGATTTTTGGCACCACAGCCAGAGACTGTTATTGCTCCTACTCTTGCAAAACTCTCCCTGATAGAGTGGTGGACTTAAGAGAGGATGATGCTGGGAAGGAACAAGTAGATTCCTGGCTTGTCTGTCAGCCATTTATGGTATATGAAGAGGAAAACAGAAATGCAGGCAAGACATGGTTATCTCTTCTCATTGTAATCATGCACTTAAATTTTTCTTAATAGGTTTTTTCTTCTTTTTATTTCCCCTTTAAGCGTGCTTTTTTTCCTCTCCCTGTTCCTAATAGATTCACTGTGAAGAGCAGCAAAGGAAGACTAAAGATGCAGAGAATCATCTAGAATTGTGCCCCCATCAGTGTCTTGAGATGGAAAGGTATTAACTATCTTAATTTTATATGGAGAACCTTGTTTTATTTTTGTTTTTCAAAAAGTAATTTACATTGTTATTGGAAATATATAGTTGAGTGTTTCCTGCATTTGGCAATCAATTTATTTTCCAGAGACCCAGATTAATACTTTTTTTTTCTGCTTTAATTGTTCTGTGGAGGCCTGTATCAGTTCTGTTTAAGTGAAACATAGAAATTTTCTGTACTGAGAAGAGCAAAATCATAAAGAATAGTGTAGGTTGGAAGGGACCTCTGGAGGTCATCTGGACCAACCTGCTCAAAGCAGGGCTAGTTAGGTCAGGTTACTCAGGGCTTTTCTAGGCGAGTTTCAAATATCTCCAAGTATGGGCATTTCACAACCTCTTTGGGCACGTACTTTGTCACAAACTAATATTATTTCTACTGATAATGGCAGTAAAAGAGGCTGTACTGTAGGATATAAAGAGGTCACATGGCTATAGCCTCTAATGAGACTGTGATGATGGCAACCACTTTTTAAGACCGTCAGTGAATAATAAGGAGCTTTAAAAAAATTAATAGTGCTGAGTATTTAAGTCAACACTGCTACGTTCAGGAAGATAAATTCTGGCTAACAAAAAAAAAAAATTCCAGGTAACTGAGAATGCTTAAAAGGCAGCTTTGAAAAGTATAAAGTATAGGGTATGGATTTTAGAAAGAAATAAAAATTGTTTTAAGGTAGCTGTAGATTGTTTGGGGAAGCTTAAGAAATAGTACCCTACCCTTTTTTCTTCTTGTAAGAAGCATTTTTTTCCTCAGGTTAGTTTATTGTGAAATAGCTGGATTTGAAATCCCTTGTGGACTGGGATTTCCCATTAGTTCAAGACATTGTGAGCTGCTGCCAGTGTAGTTTGACTCTAACCTGTCTCTGTGAAGGGAGGGAGGCACCAGGTTCCTGTCTGGCAATGGCACCCCTGGTGAAACCGGTTGCCAGTGACTGGCACTTCAAGCCCTGAGTCTGTGACGCAGGCAGCCGTGCAGCGAGCTTCCTCTGCGTTTCAGCTTGGCTGCCTAACAGCTGCCACAGGCAAGAAGTTGGCTTAAAAGGGCTGGTTGTCCTCTGTCAGCTACTGTATTAAATTTCCTGACTGAATTTCCAAATGGAGTTCATCTGTTTGTTCTGCTTGCCGTTATTAGATCAGTGAGAATATCTCAGGTCCGTGTGGGAGATGCTAACCCCAATGAATCATGGGCTTGTTTTCCTCCGAGGGTTGAGCCCAGCTGTGAGCCCAGGTCAGTAAGGCATTGGTGACACATCCACATCCTGACCAAGGCTGAAGTAGGAGGCAGAATGGGCAGTGCATAGGTTTTGTTCAGTTTGTGGTGATGCCTGATCTGGGCAAGACAGAGAATCACTGTGTACAGTATCAGTTAAAAATGTCAACCATGTAATTGCATCACAATCACAGCTTTCTACAGAAATGAGTACATGTAAGATCTGGACAGACTTGTGGTGCTCAAACTGTATCTGTGGAGTGAGCAGCCAGTCCAGAAAGGGCTGTGGGAGGGGGAGCATTTCACAAAGGTGCCTACTGAGGCTAGGAGAGTGTCTTAAAATGTGTGCAAGCTTTTCTAGCTATTGGTCTTCATAGAAAAAGAGCAGACACTTGAAAACATCTTGGTTTGTCTCCTTTCTTGCTTTTTAACTCTTAGTTTTCAGTTCTTTCAACACTTTCCTGCCATCTCCCACCAGCTTTTTCTGCATGTGTGCACTTCAGTGGGGGAATTAATCTGCTCAGAAAGCACATGCTACTTGGTGGCTCTGCTTGGCTGAACTTTCCATTTGATTGATTTTCATGGCAAAACCTCAGTTCCCTTTCCACCAGTGATCCACACACAACTGCATGAGTCCTGAGTGACATGTCTGGGTGACAGTCCTCTATTTACTGCTTCTGCAGAGAGACAGTCATCCAAAACTCACTTATGGCTCATTTAAAGCCCAAGAAAGTTGGTGATAATAATTTAATTGGTTTTCTTGAGGTCTGAAGTCAGACCAAATGCTGTCCATCAGGAAGAAATACAGTTATGGTCTTGGTAGTATAATTAATCAGAAGATCCAAATGAAAGGGGAATGATGTTATTTCCCTGACGTACAGGCTGTATGTATAGGGTATGGAAGTGAGGTGGCAGCATTGAAGCGTAGTCCCAAAGGACAGGAATGTCCAGGCATGGAGGGGAGCAGAATGGTATGATAAGTAGCGTGTTATTTAATGTGAACCATCTAGTCGTCATCTTCTTACACGTTGCATATTTGTTGAGGGGAATAGTCAAAGACTGTGAGATACCAAGTGCCTGTATATCAGTAGCTTTACTTCTCTCTCCACTGAAGTGGGACAGATTATAGGTGCAGCTTCACTTAATCACTGGGCCCTTTTTTTTTCCTTTTGGCTTATTTTCAGAGAAACCAGATGTGTTTCCATTAAGAACATGCACGTTTTTTTGTTGTTGTGATTTCTGTAATTCTTAAAATTAAGCAAAACTATTAAAGAATAATTGTTTCTGTTCACATTAACAGCACACAGCTTCTCCAGATGTGGCATTTGACAGCCAAACAGCTGCTGGCTATTAAATGTGCTTAAAAGCTCCATTCCTTTGTCGTAAAGGGAACAGAAGTGTAGGGACGTTTATGGGGTGATAGGCAGATGTTTTGGCTACATCAGATTTGAGCAAGAGTTTTAGGTATTTTCTGTGCTATAGTTGCAGTATGTACATGTTTTAACCCCTATCATACACCTTGCCTTATGGAGCTCTCTTCTTGGGACCGTGCTGAGATTATTTCTAATTTCACACTTACCTTCCAAGCAACGATGCCAGCACTTTTTTTTGTGACATCTGGGACATCTCACTCCAAAGACAATGCAGTTCTGCTGGTGGATTTCAGCTGCTGCTGAGGGCTGGCTTTCCAGCTGTGCCTTTGAAATAACAGGCAAATTGCTTTTGGTGAAGCTTGAGTTAAAAAATTAAGTTGAAAAAAATTTGAAACAGTGTGTTGCTTTTGGTTTAGTGGTTGAGTTTTTTTCCCCGCTTTCTTTTTAAGTATATCCTCATAATAAAAAAAATTGTTCTTTTGTGTTTGCACCAGTGCAGTACGCTTTGTGCCCAATAAACTGGGTTTTATAGTGGTAAGTGTGAGGTGGAACACAGAACTGTTGGAGCTCAATTTCAAGAGATCTGGCTGAAATTCCCAACCCTAAACTTTGAGCGGAGATCCGCTTGCTGGGTGTTGAGTACTGGAATAGCACCACTGATTCTTAGGGGGCTGCACCACATTGTAACTATTGTCTATCAGCTCAGGATCTACTAAAGTTGTAAGAGCTCATGAGGCTGCAAAATTTTTTTTCTGTAACAAAAATGGTTTTGTTTTCTTGGAAAAATTTTGTTCTTCCTGTTGCTTGTTGGACCGGAAATTCTGTCTCATTTGGTCTTAACTGGAAAAGATTGTAGTATTGAAATCCCAATGTATTTACATGAAAAAAATCTGAATTCTACAAAACTGAATTAAAAGAGAGAAATGATTCAGTAAAATAATATGGAACATAAAGGCTTTTTCTACAGATAAACTGTTGTTTTAAATAATTATATGCCTAATTTTATTCCTATTTTAAGTCTGTTTACAACACAAATTAGGTTAAAAATTCTGTAATCCGAGTCTCATTCTCTCTTGTAATCTAAAGACCTTTTTCTGAAATAAAGTAAGTGTGTTGTCATAAGTAGGGGAAATATTAGCTGAAATTTGTCATGTTTTTTAATTTATTTGAACCAGTTCATCTTCCATAATTCAAATGTAGAAATTTATTTCTGTCTGTGGATCTGATCCTTAGACTTAGCTGAGCAAGAATCCTACATCCCAAATGCCCACCCAAGGGGATGAAGCATGTGCTTAGCCCTCACACTCTGGAATTCATTTCCCGTCAAAATATGACTCCGTGGTGTTGGCGTCTGGCTGTAAATCCTGGCTTAAAACCTTGTTTCACATTTGTTTATGGTGTGTATTTGTGCTCTCACCAATCACAGCAGAATGGTCCCAGTGCACCAGCCTTGAAATTATTATTTCAAATAGATTTTTACGCTGTCTGTATTAAATCTGCATTTTGCAATAATTGCCTCGAGACGCGTGGTAGGTATGTCCATTGTTGCCACGTAACTGCTATCAGTAAGTAATAATGTTGGTTCTCCATGAAAACCTGGGAGAGGCAAGAGTTCACAAATGGTACCAGCTGCAGAGCTGGGACTCTGCATGGGGCTCATGCCTGGCTATTTGGTAAACATGTATTTCTCAGCCATCAATCTATGCTGCTACAAGCCCAAAGCACGTGGCTCATCAAAAGAGCATGGAGCAGGCCATCAGGAGCTGGAGCTGGCTGCTGCTCCGTTATGAAAGCATGTATTACTGGAACTTGTCTCCTGCTGCTTTTCCTAACAAGGAAAAGATTGACTGCAAGGAGTGCCCTTGATGCTGTTAGTGGTGTCCGCACCTCATGCTTCCTTTCTGATGCCATCATATCCTGGCTTTAGTGATAGTTTTGGGCCAAATATAGGTTTTGCTCTGGCTCTGTTACATGTATAATTTAATAAAATTCCCCATGTAGAACTTTTTTGCCTAACCCTGTGAGGCCTTGAGAGGACAGACAGATCAGCATGGTTTATTTACCTGGCTGATGTTGATCTGCACAGGAATTTTAGTCCCATTCATGTACAAAGTGTGTGCTGGGCACAATTTTGTTGGGGCTCCCAGCTGAATAGCTGAATTGCTATAAAAAATGTGCAACCATTTATGAATAATTACAAAAAGCCTATAGAGCCTAGAAACTGAAAAGGTGCAAAGATCTACCATCAAGCGAAAAGTGAAAATGTTTTTAAAGGCAGCTATCTGAATACGTGAGAGCAATGAAAATATCTTTTGTCTGGTGCACAGTTAATCTTTAGCAGTGCAATCCTGCATGGATATGGTCATTTGCAAACAGAAGAGAACAGATCTGTGGAATTTCTTGTTGTTGGAGGATATGGCTAGAAGGATATTGGCTGCTGCATTTCAGATGTGACATAGAAATTATGAGTAAAATTGTGCTTTTTCCTTTTCCTGCAAGCTGATAAAACTTATGCTGGGAGACCAGCTTCCTCTGTTAACATCTGTAGGTTCTGCTTCCATGTGAAATGTTTTAATTTTCCCAAAAGAAGGAAATGTAGCAAGTAACTCGAAGTTTACAAAGAGGAGTGAATCTAATCTTTTATTGGCTTCTGCATTAACATACCATGTGGTGTATCTTGATATCTCTATACATTAGAAAGCTTTTGTGTATGGGAGAAATACGCTTTTCTCCATATGACCACATGAAAATGTTTTTAAAATCTCTGATGACTGATTTTACAAAATATAGAAAACTGTATCTCCAAAATTTGATTGGATTTCATTTTTCTGATTTTTTTCTAACATTGCCTATTTGCTTTCCTTGCAAAAACATAATTTAATTAGTAAAAATCAAAATACCTATTTTAGAAAATGTTGGAAATGGTATAGCACAGTCAAGATGTTAATGGTACAGAAATGTACCTGTGAACTTAACAAAACAAGAGTAGTTTTGAAAAAATCGCTTTCTGTGGAAGCTAAATGCTGTGTGCCCTCTAGAGCTCACCAGGGGAAGCTCAGGTACTCATAAAGAACTGTCTTGTTCTGGGATAGCTCACAATCGCTGCTGTCTTGAAGACATATTCAAGCACTTAGGTCATCTGTGTGCTCTGAAAGTCTGGACTGCAACATGGATCTATACACCAGATACGATTAACCTTTTACATGACAGTAAATATATCCTGCCAATTATCAATGTGGCTAATATTAAAATACAGATAAAAAAGGAGTAATAGCTTCTGGTCAAAGACCTTAGTCTAAAAACTGAGGGAGACCCAAATGCATTGAGAAATCCAGTAAATGAAGTAGTTTTCTGACTTCTGTGATGATGTCGATGTATATGTGTATGAGCAGCAATCGGTTTCTAGGGATTTCAATCTTTTGCGGTTCCCCTTCTTTCACCCAGGCGCAGCTGGTGCCTGCTCTTGCCCAGGTACTCCTGCACCCGGAAGGGAGAATGCAGAGGAACAGGGTGGGAGCAGCTAGAAGTGGGCATCGCATATGGCCACAGCATTAAACCGCAGGGAGCCGAGCAGAGGAATTAACATTTCCTGGCTGAAAATAAATATTTAAAGCTAACCCACCATCTTCACAGGGTATTTCCCAGCTTGATTCACGCTCTGATCTCCAGAGGCTGTGGTCACACATCTCCTCTCTCTGACTGAACCGGAGGCAGAGATGAGTGCAGCCTGCCTAAATACTTGCTGCTGCACTCCTGCCAGAGATGGTTGCCTGTCTTTTACTGTCTTCTGGACTGCACCTCAACATTGCTCCTTTGTATTGAACAGTTGCCTTAGTCTAAGCTGCTTTATTTTACTTAAAAGGGTTTGAGGAGACCCTGAATATTTGACCAAGCTGAGTGAGTGGGTTGTGCTGGCAGTTGGGGATGGTAATTTGCATCAGAGGGGTAGTGAAGGTGGAAAATGGCTGGGGCTGTGGAGAAGTTAACTCTTTGTCTGGCAAGAGCCTGCAGCTGGAGCAGGATATGTGACTGCAGCCCTGGGCAATGAGCAAAATGCTTTTTACCAGAAGCCACTCGTAGGCCAGAGTTTTTTTCTTTCAGTGAAGTGGTAAGCTGCGTGCTCTGCTGATCTCATGCAGGAGGTGTGTGGGGCAAGGGAAGACGAGAGCAACTGTCCTGCCTTTGGTTGGTTGCCTAAGCACAGATAAAAAACTGAAGTTTTCAAAGCCTGGTCTGAAAACATTGGCCTGTGGTTTTAGCAGCTCTGTCCTAAATGCCTCAGTAGTCTTCAGTCATGTTTCACCTTCCTTTAGTTAACCTGTCCATTCCTTTTGACACATTCCTAGGGGCTCTGAGAAGGCTGCAGCAATAATTTCTTCCTTACTATGTAAACATAATTGCATGCACTTTTCCTAAAACAGCACCATGAGTGACTGCTTCCATGCTGTAGCTTCTCAGTTCTTTCAAGCATCTTCAAAAGCACCGAGTGCTCTGCACAGCACGTATCCAATGCTGTTACGTGATCTCAGGCCAGGTCAGGCCTCGGGGAGTCCAAAATGAGCTAAAAATGCTCTTTCCCAGGAGAGTGCACTTGAGAGCGAAGGGATGTTGCTACTTATGTTGCAAAGTTTGCATTATGTAGATGATTAAAAAGAAAGACTATAAGCAAATTCTCAGGCAGCAGCATGACCAAGGATTCTATGGTCCATGAACCTTAGAAAAGAATTGCTTAAAAAAGTGCCACTTGCACTGGTCTATCCAGGATTTTGCAATATTTGCCAAGACAGAAGACAGCTGGATTTCTTTCTCAAGTTTCCTTTTTTTCCTTCTGTAGTTTTCGTCTTGCTGTGCATGCATTTGTGCTGACAAGGCTTGTGGTTCCTCGACTCTGTGCATGCCCGGCTCCTGCTTGTTTCCTCAAACTAAAGAGAAAGGGAAGCTGAGAAGCATGTAGGTCATGTGCGGGCCCTGTGGTGGGCAACCTTGCTTGCAAGCCAAGCCCCTCGAGCCAGCACGTGGTGCCTGTGCTACTGGGACTCACCTGCCACCCACCCACGGCTGAGGTTTTGAAAACGACCACAGGTGTTCACAGCAGCTACAGCCTGCTGCACCACTGCCAGGTGCATGAAAATGTGCATCAAGAAAGTGTTTCTCTTAGTTGTCATGGCTTTGAAAGGGAATTATCACCAGTTAAAGTGCTCTAAGAAAAAGACAATACTCTCTTCAGCTGGGTACTGTGTTTCTTTGAATTCATGCTAGTTGCTATATTGGGTAAAAAAACCCCAAGAATCCCCAAAACCCCAAAACATTAGTACGAAGAAATGTCTTTCTGCAGAGAAGAAAAATCACGTGATGTGTTCTAGTGCTTCAGGACCTTCCAGCACTGAAAAACCCTGGTCTTGGTTCTTTGTGTAGGTGTCCTATTTCCTATGCCATAGGTCTAGGTCTTGAAACAAACCCAAATATTGTGTTTCTTCCATTAAACTGTTTTTTTTTTTGGTGCAGGCAGGCTTCATGGAAGCTCTGAAACTGCCATGAAGTTCCAGCTTGTCTGACTGCTAGATGACAAGTCAAAAAAAAGCTCTTGGGTTTTGCTGGTCCTTATGTGCTGCTGTTGGTATTTTATTGTAGTACCTCTGGAAATGATTTTGCATTCATGCTTAATGAAAATATATTTCTGTTACAGTCTCTGTGCTGTAAATATCGAGAATAAAAGGAATCATTTTATGCTATCAGCACAAAATTTGCCACACTTACTCTTACGGTTAGGATACATGTGTGTGTTTATTTGATAATTTTATCAGTTGCCCTTGAAGAGTTTCCTCAGAACCTGCAGTGTGATCCCTGTGGATTGCCTATCTAAGCTGCAATAAGTGTAACTGATAAATTCTTACTGCTTTCAGTTTTTCTGGTAGTTCAAATGAAGAATTTGTTATTTTCTGCCTAAATAAAGAAGTCATCTTGCTATAACAGGTTGGTAATACTTTTGAGATTTGCAGTTTGCTTTCTGGTCATGCATTACTTATATTTAGAGTTGGTTTAAGCTGATTAGGAAATGAAGGTCTGAGCTTGCAGAATAGATGAGCGTTTCTTGAAAACTTGGGTTGACTCTAGGGTTTTTTGGAGTTTGTTTTAATTATGCCCTGAGCCGTTCTCTGAAAGTCACGTTCTACTGTTAATGGCATATCAAGAGAGAATCAGCCCTAATTTCTAGTTAGTTCTGCAAATTTGGAGCAAGCCCTTAAGTGCACTTAAGTCCTGAGTGTCCTTAGCAGAGAGGCTAAAATAAAAGAATTTTCCCACCAAACAAATATCGTTTTAGTGTTCACAACAGACCAATGTTTACAAGATAAGAATGTTTCTAAAAGGAACTTTCAGGAAAAAAAATTTGAAAATGCATATCAGGTATCTGTTATGAAGAGTTACAGAAAACAAAGTGTACCATCAAAAAACTTTGTGAACTGACCCCCTAGTTTTGGAGTTTAAACCAATTTATCAATTTTTGATACCCTTTTTGTTAAAGTTGAATTTAAAATTCTTGAAATTGGAGGTGGCTGGGGGTGAGAGCATGGGGCAGTGTTCATATATTCCTCAAAAGGATTTACTTGATTTTCTAGATGCAAGGTAGTAAAATTCCTGAAGACTGCTTGTTTTCATGTTTTAAATTAATTTCTATCACAAAGCACTTAGAGGTTGCCTGTGTGACACAGCTGTAGCGCTCTCTGTGCACCAGGAAGGAAGGTAGCAGGAGCTCAGTGTGGTACTAGCTCTGCTGTCTGCATTGTCACATTAAGAAGGCAACTGACAAATTTACCTTCTCTATGCTTCAAATTTGTTTGGAAAGTAAAACGTTGCTATTTCTTTCTAATCAGGTGTGAAAGCAAAGAACTTGATGTTGAAATAAGGAACCTGTTAGAGAAGAGTAACGCTTCCCAGTCCTGCAAGGACCCTGAACCTGTTACCCAAGAGAGTCCGAACCCTCAGAGAATTTTGTGTTCCCTTAAGGTAAACGCAGTTTGCTTTTGCAATGTTCATCTGCCAGAGAAGAACATTCATGGGGTGTTTCCTGTGTGATTTGATTATGCATGAAACTTTTTGATTTCTGAAATGCAATGAACTCGCTACATGCTTTTTTCCCCAATACAGCTACTCTCTGTTACAAGGAAGACTGAGTGAGAAGACACATTTTATAATTCTTTAAAAGGTCAACTAGACCAGCTGGTTAGCCTAAGTGCCACCCTCTGTAGCCAGCTGTGCCTTTCTGATAACGCAGATCCACAAAACTGCATACCTGAAGAGCACTGACATTTCTGTGGGTTGTTGCTTTTGGTAGTTCTGATTTAACTGAGGATGAGCAGAGACATGGGGAAACAAAGATTTTTGGGAGCATCAGAAAGGCATTTAGATAAATAGGAAGAAAGAAAAAGAAAAATGATGATTCAAACCCGCACTTCTGTGGTATTACAAACAGAAAATTGAAAGCCACCTGCTAAGATGGTTGTCTTTGCTTGCAGCGAAGCAGTGGTTAACAAGCATGACAGAAACTTGTTGCAGGTTTCCCTCTGTTTCCCTCCCCTCCCCTGAAACAGCAAGCTGCTCTTTATTGTTCAGTAGGACGAAAGGAAATGTCTGGTTTTTGCAAAATGGGAAAGGGAGTAGTGAGATGTGTGGAGGAAAGGAGTGATTAAGCCATGAATGCCATCTACCTGCAATGGATGACACACTTACCTGTCTCTGTGACTCCACCTCTGGGGAAAGGAAACCTCTGAAGGCAGCACCCTGAGGCATGATGCAGGAAATGGACGAGGAGGTAAAGGAGAGATGACTCCCTTCTGTGAAATATGAAATTACGCATAGCTCCTTTCACATGTAAACCGCCATCTCCAAAATGACTCGTGACCCTGGGGTGTGAAGCTGAGCTGAGCCTAAGGAGACACCCCAGGGTCAGACCAGTGGGATTAGAAACTGAGAGAGAAGCCACAAGGAGGAATGGGGATTCCCAGCCCCGTGGGAGGAATAAGCACGATGAAGCAGAAGTTGGTGCAGAATTGAGTAGCATTGAGCTGTGAAATTACAAGGCAGAACAGCAAGCCACAAATGGTCTGTGGGGACCAGGTGTTTCCCATATTAGCCAGCCTCCAACAGAAGGACACGTAGGAAGGGGTTTTGGGGGTGTGGGGAGGAAAAATAAAGGATGTGCTCACCTTGACCTTTTCCGTGGGGTGCTTCAGTGCCTCACAGAATACTGTGGTGGTATTTCATCTGTAGTGCTTTTATGCTTTGTACATTTTTATAGCTCTTGTTTGCCCATGCAAGATGTGTGTGTGGTGTTAGTAGCTTAAGAGAGGAAGGTTTATGATATTTCTGCACTAGAACTATAGTGGCTATTTTTTACTTATACTTTTAAGTCAAACAGCTTTTCACTTGGCTGGTAATTGACTTGGACTTCGAGTGAGTGACAGCTTTGCAGTTATGATAAACTCCAACAACCTCAATATAAGATTCTAGGATTACATCTATCAGATTGTGTGTTTTGGAAAAGGAGGGAATATTTTTAACAAGCCTAGTGTAGTTTCAGTTATGAAGGTTATAAAATATTAAAAAACACACAAAACCAGAAAGTGACAGTTTGTAAAATGAAATGCTGATTTAGAATTAAAATGGGGGGAGAATTCTATATGTATGAATTAGGAGAAATTTAATAATGAAACAAAACTGTACCCTTCCATATAGAGTTGGTTACTCTATCAGGAAAGTATTTGGCAAAGCTAGCAAGTCATTTTTATTCTGTAACTTTTTTTTCTGGAGTGAAGGTTATAAATTGCACACTGCAAAATGACATTTCCTTCTGAGCTTAAATTGCTTTTGAGACTGCTATCTGGAAATGTCTGTAAACAAATTCCTATTTTCACCAGGATTTTTTTTTTTGTAAAAATAAATAATATTGTTGTGGTTTTAAAGGCAAATATTTGAGACAGAAAACGTAATTCTGCAGAATGAACTAGTTCTCAGCATATTGATCGTTTTACCATTTTTTCATCATCAAGCAAGATTCACTTTTACTTGAATCAAGCATTCTAATGTTTTTTTTGGTTTCACTGCGTTACTAAACAGCCAGAATTTTCAAAAGTGACAAATGGCTTTTGTTATCTTAATTTGTGGATGCCTTTTTTTGTAATACTGTAACAGAAGCCTTTCCCAGAATTGAGATCCAGTACTCTCTGAAAATGGGAACTTCTATTTTTTGTGGTGCTGATGCTTGTGTGAGGATTCAGTATTGGCTACAGTTCCAAGGCTTTGATTTTTCTCCCATTGCAAGCTTCCCAAAGATGACTAAATGGCCTTCACACACAGAAAGCCCAGCAACAGGAATAATGATGTTTTGTTTCCTCATTTGGGATGGATAGAAGGAATGTGTGAAGGGAGTAACTTTCTGGAGAGAGAATGGAAGTAGAAGTAGGGAGTGAGAAACAGATAGAAGGAGAATACAAGTTATTTACATGCTTCCTCTAAAAGTTGTGATGGACCCCAGCTAGATAAAGGCCTTTATGTCTGGATATTTCAGGGAGGCTATAAAAAGTAACACAACTTCATCCACTGCACACTGTGATGTGGTTTTACATGCGTTAATGGAGAAGTTTGAAGCAGTTATACTGTAAGAGGTTGCCAAGTCTGTATTTCTCCACCTGGAGACTATTCCCTGCAGGCTGTTTTGTCATGTTTTGTGGGTTTGTTTTTTATTTTTTTGTGTAACCAGTAAATGCCATGACACAGACTGAGTTGTTCATTTAAAGAGGAAGAGATGAAATAATCAGGAAAATTAAGTTTCATGCAACCATTACATCAGGATTTATAAAACTTGCTGACCAGTTTGTCACTGCTGTTACATCACATTTAGAAAGTCTTGATTTTGCATGTTAGCAGCTAAAGTAGGTATGATTTCACCACAGTGAAATCTGATTTTCAGTTGTCTGTGACAAGAGAATGACCAGATTTTCCCTGCAAGCCCTTTACAGCAGTGTTAGAGATGGTACTAATTTACATGGCAGTGTCCAGCATGTACATAGTCAGGGTCCTGCCCATGTCTGAGGTGCCGTTTCTGTCCGTGGCTGATAGAGTTGCTCAGGCAGCTCCTGGGGAGACTCACCTTCAATAGCGTTGGTAGACGTCCTCGCAGCACAGTGCACAACTGGCATTGTGCCCGTGGTCCAGGACAAGTGCGCTTGGTTTCTCTCCTCAGGTATCTTCTCTGCTTTTCTGTAAACGTTTACCAAACAATACAGCACCTAGCCAGCGTGCGCTGCCTTGCCTTTGGACAACACTGTCAACTCTGGTTACTCCTCCAGAATTTACTTTCATGGTGTTATGTGCAGACCTGTTCACACTTTGCAGGCATTCTCTTCGGCTGTCATTTTTTGCTTCCTGTGAAGCTTCCTGAGCTTCATGTGACTGTGTAGCACTAGGACAAGTTTTCCTGCAAAATCTTTAACTTGTCTGGTTATGTTTTGCGGACTGGAAAGTTTAGTAGCTTTTTGAAAGTTTACTTAGATCTGTAAACGGTCTTTTGTTTGTGACTGCATTTACATTCTGGTCTTCAACTAAATTTTCCAAGCAACTTAAAACTGTATATTTGATTCAATAGCAGGCCAGTGCAAGATAGTGGGACATTATCAGAAGGCAGTAGATAATTGCTGTTCATGTCATTTGTGTCTGATGACATTACCCTCTCCTTCAGCGACTGCCTTTTGCCTCCTATTTTCTCTAACTTCAGTGCAGTTGGAACACAAAATTATGTAGTGACACCCTGCTAATAGATGCTGCAATTGTGGCTGTGACAGACTGTGGGTGAAAGGACACATCATCATTCTCTGATCTGACACTAACATCTGGATGACCTTTAGCATTCAGTTGGTCTGTTGCCCTGTGTGTATAATAGGGTTATTGCCTACCTTTGCAAAGGGCTTGAAAGTCATTAGGTGTACGCTTTGATTTGACATAAACTTTCAATAATATTGTAATACTCGGTCTCATTTTTAAAATATGTGGTGCTTCCTCTTCCTTTTCACTATGGGGATTTTACAGCCTAACTATCACTGCATTCTCTCAGTAGTGTGGTATGTTTATTCATTTTAGAAGTTGGCCTTCTCACATCTGTTTCCCAGAGGATGGCATTTCTATTTCACTCAACCTTGCTTAGGTGGTAGAGGTTGACTTTGTTTCATTACCTGACAGTTACTGGCTTGTATTGCTTACAATATATTAATCACTACTGAAATGTCAAGAAATACAGTTGTAAAAATTGCTGTTGTGTTATTTAGCCAGTAGTTCTTCCTTCTTTAAACCAATACTGTACCTGGAAGGGATATTAGCTCAAAGACTAGTTTTGGTATAGGTACAGATGAAATAATTTTATTTTTGATGGGTAGGATGACTCCTATGTAGAATCTAAAATGTCTTTACTAAAATACCATTTGCTTTTTAATTTCTCTCTTTATACCACACAAATTTTCCATATGTTCCATAAACCAGGAAAAAAATTAAAAGAACATCAGGGTAGGGAGGATATATTCATATGCAAATATTATAAAATAGTATCTTTCTTTCAAATTGAGTTTTGTGTCTTGCAAAACAGGAGTTGCTTAGTCACACATTATGAACCAGAGATCTGGAATGTGGCTATTAAATTCCAGTATTTCACAGGATTACTTTACTTTTGCTTAAATTCTTTTTTTGTGTTTGAAAGATCTCTCACAGGGTTATGTTATTTTATGACAGATTTCACAGGTCCTTTTTCATTCTATTCCTTGAAAAGCAAATAAGCAACCTCTGCCCCTGCTGGAAAAGCCTTAGACCCAGGATCTTTCCACAATAAGGAAAATGATTTTTTTTTTTCCTCTCACTTTTCCTTCTCAACTCCCTCATTATTCACAATTTCAAGACTGAAGATGACAATACTTTGTGCTTTTCTGTTTCATTCTGAATCTGTATGTGAAGTCTGTGGAAGCCTTTTATTTGCTAATCTCTCCTCTGAGTTTGACTTGGTAATGTTAATGTCTTTTTCCAAATGGGAAACTAGGACATGGGTTTGGAGTGTTGGGTATCTTGAGTACTCAAGTGAAGACCTGAGTATCTTGAAGCTAGATCCATGCTTAGAAAAGGTAAGTACTAGAACTGTTAGTACTAGGTCCTTAGGAGAAGAATAACAACACCTGTCATTCTTCACCTTTGTGCAGCTTTTCTTCAGGAAAGTAAATCCATTTTCCAATTATGGTTTTCCCCTAAACGTCTTGGGGTTTGTATGGGTGTCCTCTTCCCCGCAGCTGTTAGCAGAATTCACTGTTACTCCTTTCTAAGCATGACTCACTGTTTTTTCTGTCATGATAGTTCACACTGTTTTATTGTCACTTTATCATACTTACGTAAGTCCATTTTTACAATTGGAAGTGGGCATAGGAAACGCTGTCCTCTTATTTACTGAAAAAACATACCCTTATTTCCCTTATACATGCCACTTCCTCTCTCAGGGTGAACTGGCCAGTCGATTACGATTCAGACGCACACTGAGCAGGGTACTGCCTTGCCCAGTGTATTAGTCATAGGCAGCGTGCTTCAGCCCTTCTGGGAATCCCCGGCCAGGAAGGAGGGAAACATTAAAATCAAAATTCTGCCACCTATTTATGAGCCTTAGCTGCTGCAACAGGCAGTGCTTGTGGATCTTCTGAGTCTTAATGCAATTCTCCCACTCCTTTAGCGAGTGTAAAACATCTGTTTCGTTGCTCTTCTTCCAAAGACTCGTAGTGAAACAAATGCTCAAGGCTGTCGTGGATGCGCGTGGGCAGGTGTGAGTGACATGGAAGCCCCGGCAGACCCACTAGAAGTAAGTGACTGTTTTGGCTGTCCTGTGAAGTGCTGTCTGATTAACAGGAACAGCTTGAGCTGGTCCAGGTATCGTGCTCATCATTTTGTAGATTGACAGTTAATGGGTACGTAGGTTTGTCTGAATAATTTACGTTGTTTAAAAGTAGGAGGAAGTGTTAGAAATATTTTTGGATACAGCAGTCTTAGAAAGAAGACCTTCCTTAGTGGGTTCTTTTTCCCCTAAAAGTATTTTTTTAATATTACTTTTTTTTTTAATTTTTTTTAATAATGACCCTTTAAAAAGTCATTTAATGACCCAACATTAATTTTAGTGACCCAACAACTTCTGTGAGTAGCATTTTGGTCAGTGGGTGCCGAATGTTAGATTTGTGGATTGTCCTATTTGACTTTAATAGGATTCTTCATGCACTTAAATGCGTGCCTAAGGCCCAGATTCTGAAGAGAATTCAACACGTTGATAACTCCATTGACTGCTAGGCAATCACATCGTATACTTTAAGTTAAACATGTTGATGAACTTCTATAGGAAGAGGGATTAAGTGTTTTCTGTCCTGGAAGTCAATTGTTTCACATTAGAGCTCAGCAGTGCTGGCCATGGGGTAAACAAGCGGTCAGGATTTTTGCATGTGAAAGATACCACAAAAGTCTTCTTTGATCTTCTTCATTGGTGTTTCTCATTAAATTATTTAGCTGAAGAAAATAGATTTATTTCAGGAGACTTAAGACTGCAGAATTGCTCACACTTTTGTTGTACAGTTTCTTGTATATTGGTGGAAAATTCATAATAGGGGGAAAAAAGTCCATGACCACATATCTGAATGTAGTATGTTTTTATTTTAATGAGCAAGTGTCTTTTTTTCCAGTACGGTTCTGTTATATATATCTACACACATATACATACATGTATGTATATATAAAAATAGATCAAGTGTTTGTTTTCATGAGAATCCATAGAAACTTCTTGGAAATTATGATATATGAGACTGTCATTATTAAAATGAGGGTTTAGCTGCTGTTGTCCATGGACAGAACTCCACAGTTAAAAAAATGAAGCAATTGCAGACTGATTTCCCAATTTCTCCAAATGATCTATTTGTTTTCTGAATTGCTTGTTTCGAACCCATTGTGCTAAAGTTTATTGCCTTGGGCCTGCAAACACTTACCGAGGCAATACTGTTAATTATTCTAGTTCTTGTAAATGAAGGGAATTACTTACACCCGCTTCTACTTAGGCTCAACTTTTGTGGCTTGTACTACTTGTCTGTATTACCATCTGTGAGATAATTAAAATCCTATTTTGTGTTCTATGTCTCAGATGGTACAAATAGACATAATTTTGTTTATTTCAGTGTCCATTAGCATAGTGCTTCAGTTAAAACACAGACTAAGCAGGGTTAAAGCAGATGTATTCTTGAGAATCTGCTATCAGCAGCTGTAAAGGTACTGAAGTACAAGTGCAATGTAAAAAAATGTTCTTGTTTCAGTTTCTTTTCGTGCATGTGGCAGGGTGGATGGGATTTTTATCTGATAATCTTGACTTGAAGAGAGGATGCTGAACGTATTTGTTTTTGAAGATTTCTTTTCTCCAGTCAAGGCACATACTACTGACCAAAAAGAAGACTGCATCAGCCACTTCTCTGGAACAACAGATCCTCTCGCTGGAAAGACAGAGACGAGAGGTAATCTTAAGGTTACCCTTAACCTTTACAATAGTAACCTTTAAGGCAGACATTACAATATCACTAATATGCCCAGGGCAGGAAGTCACTGAGTGTGTTATCACTGTTACGGACACTGTGGTTATACTGCAGTTGGTTTCACCCACCAGTCCAGCAAGGCCTATGTTTTCCCTGTGGAAATCTTCTTCCGTGCTCTTGTGAGAAAATGTCTATGTGGAGACTTTCTGTTTTCTATTTCTTCACTGCCTGAAGTATGTGAGCACTTAAAATTATGTTTAAACTAGTTTTCATGGTCCTACTTCTCTCTATCAAGCTAGGCAGAGTTATATTTGGGGAACTATTCCTAAAGACAAATGATGACTTATTGCAACGTGGCTATGAATCTGGAAGAGCAGTGATTTATATGGTACAAGTGGCAAACTTGCTTAATGATTGCTATTGTAAAGGCCAAAGAGCCTTTGAGTAGTAGGCAGTGGTGGCTTGGTCACAGGTAGCAGCAAACTGGAAGCTGTTCTTTGGCTGACCATCCTGAAGAGTGACCCTGTATCCTACAAAACAAAATGCTTGGAGGGACTTATTTGGCTTTCTCCAGTAAAAATGCATGTGCGCTGCCTTCACTCTTACCACTTGCATACGTGGTGTTAGCCGATCTTCCCCATCTTACGTGCGTGCACTTGCTCAGTTTAGTGGTACTGAGAAGGGCAAATGGAGTTTGCACCCAATAGTAGTTGAAGTTAATAGAAGTCCTCAATACACTTCTTTGAAGTCAGAGACCTTGTAATTGGAAATATGTTTATGTAATTTAAAGCAAACCATTAAGAAAGTCTTTGGCCATTTAGGCGTTGCAGTTTGGGATTTGCACTTGTGTTGCAAGTACAAGCAAGTACACTTGTAGCTTATTGTGTATTTGCTTGTTTCCTGAATGTGACTTCCTGAACTGTCATGCACTTTAACTGAAATACCAAAGCACTGGCAGTGGTCTGTAGAGCTTGCCAAACCTTAAACTTGCTTTTTGTGATATGAACTGGCCCGATAATGAGGAGGTTGTGAACACACATAGCTAGAGGATTAGAATGCCAGTCTATTTTTTATTTTTTGACAATGTTGAAATAAGGTTTATTTATTGTGGCTTCCCCATAAATTACAGCTTCTGGAGGTGAACAAGCAATGGGATCATCAATTTAGAAGTATGAAACAGCTTTATGAAAAACAGGTAACAATGTTGTCTGCTTCTATTGGAATATGAATGTCACTTGCTGATAGTTAAGTCTGTGCTTAAAGTCCAGCCAGCCATAGCTACAGTAAATATCTTGAGGAAAAAAAAAAAAAAAGCATCATGTTTACTTTGTCTTTAGCTCACAAAGAAAATAGCTTTATCACATAAAAGTGAAGCTGATGTGGGTGCAATATTCAGTATCACAAAATAACCCACAAAGCCCAGCATCTCTAAAATAGTAGGGACCAGGGTGGACATGGTAGCAGAGATATTTATGCTCTCCACAAGGTAATCAAAATTGCTCATGCTTCAGAGCACAATTAGCTGAAAATCAGCCTGCAGTGCCTGGTGTGCCCACCACTGATCTGTATTGTCACATGTCAGTTGGTTCTTGTACCAGCTCTTGCGGCTTGTGAAGCCTGGAAGCTCACTGGGGCTCCCTGTAACAGTGGAGCACTCAGGTAAATCCTCCATGAATGCTGCCTTCTACAAGCAGAGACTGTTTTGCTTTTGAGAAACTGCTCTGTACAAAAGCTCTTTGTTAAAAAAAAATTGTATTTAAATACTTTTTATTTCCTTTTTTGGTCAAGATCCAGTTGTCATAGCTTTCATTCCTTACTCGTGGTTGTGTGGCATCTTTGCTGCAGACATTATAATCAGCTGCCTAGTGAAGCTGGCTGCTTGCAATTTTGCCTCATATTCCAAAACCCAAGTTGGTTCATTGACTGACACTTCTCATCTCCTGTTTCCTTCTATGAAAAGGAAGTTTGCAGAGTGACCTCCTGTGCGTATCAGAAAATTTTCTGACTAATATTTTCCAGCAAGCTTTACTGAGAGACGGATCATTTATTTGATTTTTTTTTCTTTCCCCAAATTGAAGAGGAATTCGAATGGCTCTTTCTCATTTAATATGGGACCATTTTGTGCCTCTGGCTAGATTGTTTGGATGCACACCATCACAGAAGGAGTCCACATTACAAAAGGAAAGAAAGAGAGTATTAAAATGGAGAATTCATATGGAGGGACAGACCCATGGTAGCTGCCCTTTGTCAGCAAATCGGTTAACACCAGCAGAGATCTTGCCTAAGATCGTTAAAAGTCTCCACTGCAGACAGAGCATTAGAGCTTGGAGGGGTGAAGGGAGAAGTCGGTGCCTGGGAACTTTACATCTGACTCTTTTACGCTAATCTGTTGAGAGCTGTAAGGTTTTGAGGGCACCTTTGGGCTGTTTTGCCTTTCAGGATCCCCAAACGGCCCACCACAGTCTATTACTTATTTTTCAGTTGGCAGAGATGAAAGCAAAGCTGGATGTGTCAGAGAGGAGAGTCGGTGAGCTGGAGGAGGAGAGACATCGACAGCATCCAGAAAGTGAGAGGTTGCAAGTCCTGGGCAGAGAGAGGCCATCACAGGAAATGGTAGGAGGGTGCATGTTGTTATACTGTTTGTGCTCAGTGCTGAATGCTGTCTTGACTTTCCTCTTTCTCTTCATTTGAGTGTCATGGCATGGGTTGTTGCACAGCCACGAGATGAGATTGTGGTGTTGGGTGCTTTTCAATATTGAACACAAGGCAGTGGGTGATCCTCTGAGCAGAGAACTGTGTGTAGAGAGACAGTAATTTCAATAGAAACTGGCAGAGAGCACAGTATTAGTGTGTGTGTGTGTGGGGGAGTAAAGAGCAGATTGGTATGAGTACTGCAGAGATTTGCTTCCTCGCTGTTCAGTTTGGGATGAATTTATTTGTGAACAGAAATGCTAGAGTGATTTCAAAGCAAATAGGAACATCATTGCAGATGTCACACAAAATGTTTGGCCATAAATACTTGAATTAATTCAGACCCCCTCATTTTGGTGTTGACAATACAGGCTGTTACACATGGGCTGGCTAGCTCAGCTCCCTGTAGGTTTTAGCCGTATATTTGGTAAAGTCATCAGTGCTGAAAGCGCCTGGGCAGACCAGCAGCTCTGGAGTGGTGTTCACCTCATCCTGAGAGTGGCTGGGCTCCTCTGTCAGGACTCCTGAGGCACTGGCTCTTGTGTGGGCATTTGCATCTAAAGTTAGATCCCTAAACTGAATTCCCACCACAGTAAAACCCTCAACCTGAATGACTGGCATATATATGACCAATTTATACACTAAATTTGTGCCCCATTTTATGAGTACTACAGAATATAATGCTTCCTTTTCTCATTCTGTCATGGTATCACGCACTTCATAATCTCTTTCAAGAGTTTCTGGATGGTGCTCTGACAGCTGAGGCTGTGCTTCTCTGTTCTCTTGATAACATGAAACAAGCCTGAAAACAAGTGGCAATTGCATCCCTTGTAGGCTCGGGTAAGATGTACATTAGCTGCTGCAGGAAAAGAAAAACAAAGCCCTTAACTTTTATCTTCAGAAGCAGAACTTACTTGCTTATCAAATAAGGTCCTCACTAAGCATGTGCTTGATTTTCAACCAATAGGACTGTTTACATGTTTTAAAGCAAACCATGTCATTACGTACTTGCTGAATCACTGCCTATATTTGCTCTGAGTGTGGAGTCAATGCGAGACAATCCATCTTCCTGTTTGTATTACTGAGGTTTTTACTGCCGTTTAATATATGATGGCTATGAAAAATAGCCCTAGCTACCTTTTTGAAAAGGTAAGGATGAGCAGCACATTCTCTTTTTTTTTTTTTTTNATACTCAGCCAGTAAGTGCTCCTGTTTACTCTGAATTTCTTGACTTTTTGGATGTTGTGCAGGGATGCAGATCTATACCTTTCCAAGTGTAGCTGCTAAAAATAGAGAATTTTGAATGAGCAACATGGATTGTAACACTCATGTCAGCAGCTGTGACAACTCCAGTTACACTTGTGCTGCCCACAGGGCAGGATGAAGAAAAAGCAGTTCCAGGGGATGATTCAGAAAAATGCCTAAAGATATGTTCAGCTTGAATGCATGTGAGCAGGCTTGTTGCTTTGAAGTTCAGCAGATGCAGAAGAGGCCCAAGCTGACAGATCTACCCAGATTGGATGTTTAGGGCTTTATGGTGCTTTTTTTTTTTTTCCCCTGC
>VZTO01026137.1:67361-112259 GCA_013400615.1 Syrrhaptes paradoxus
AAGATGTACATTAGCTGCTGCAGGAAAAGAAAAACAAAGCCCTTAACTTTTATCTTCAGAAGCAGAACTTACTTGCTTATCAAATAAGGTCCTCACTAAGCATGTGCTTGATTTTCAACCAATAGGACTGTTTACATGTTTTAAAGCAAACCATGTCATTACGTACTTGCTGAATCACTGCCTATATTTGCTCTGAGTGTGGAGTCAATGCGAGACAATCCATCTTCCTGTTTGTATTACTGAGGTTTTTACTGCTGTTTAATATATGATGGCTATGAAAAATAGCCCTAGCTACCTTTTTGAAAAGGTAAGGATGAGCAGCACATTCTCTTTTTTTTTTCTTTTTTTTTCCTGCATGCATGAATAATGAACAAACTAACAATATCATCAGAAAATCTCTTATGGGGACAGGTTAACCTGCTTGGAAATTCAGCCTTAGATCAGCAATTTATTTACAAATTATATACTCAGCCAGTAAGTGCTCCTGTTTACTCAGAATTTCTTGACTTTTTGGATGTCGTGCAGGGATGCAGATCTATACCTTTCCAAGTGTANAACTAACGTTCTGTCTTGCAGAGCTGTTTCATTTTTTTTTAATTCACCTGGAGGTATGATTCTCACAGAATGATAATGCGAACTTTATCTGCCCACATGTCCTCCATGGCCCACAGAGGAAAACTGACTGTTTTGGAGATTGGATTTTTTTTGTTCTCTCTGGGCATATGTACCTGTAGACAGTCAGCAGAGCAACCTAGTCACTGGGAGGTCTAGGTGCTGTAACACCTACGATTCAGGGTCAAATAAGAAGCAATAAGACGTAAGAATTCTGATGGTTCAAAACTAGAACAAACTGGAAATGTTACAAATGGCCATGATCCCCAAGGTGTCACCCTCCAAGAAAGAAAATGTGTGCTGGGAGTTAGGAAAAGAGGATGGCAAAGGTGAAGAGAAGAACATAGGTAAAAGCCTATATTGCTTTTAGTGTTTTGTCTTTCTTTAGTATCTGAAAACATACATGCATGTGACAGCTTGAGCTAGCTCCCTGGGTGAGTTCCTATACCTAATGCAGAGATGCCCTGCTAATCTTGCTGAGTTTTTGGAGAAAATGAAATGTTCCACCTAACCTAGAACAAAGGGAAATAAAGCTACCTCATGTGTAAGCAACGATTTCTCAAGGGTGTTTTTCAGTGACTCAGTTAGCACACAGGGATGCACTTCTCATGGACCTGAACAGTAAAAGCCTAGTAGCTGCAGAAGAATATTTGAAATACTTTCTTTTTTGTAGAATGGGCCATTCTGTTTTCTATGTCTGAAAAGCTTTGGTCTAAGACAGTCTGACAAAAGTGGGCTAGTGAGGAATGCATTACCCTGGGGGAGAAGGGAGGGAACCTTACACCATGCCACTTGCTTCAGAGTCTGATTTGGATCTTAGCTTCCTTTTTGTAAATTGAAAATAGCCATGCTGAAATCAATAGGAGAAAAGAATAAAACTTAATTATTATTAATATTATGATTCACATAATACCATCCTGAAAGACTAGTGTGTAAATCCTATTGCAAGTAGGGACCTCTTCCTGGTAGCTTGCTGGGGCGGCAGCAGTGTAGGCACACCCACTAGGAAGGGTCAAACTCAAGTCAACAACAACTGTGATGGGGCCAAAGAAAGTGGATTTTTAAGCCTTGGTTTGTAGCTTGGTGAATCTTGAGCAGGCTGAGACCTGCCTTAGTCTTGTGTGGTGGAAAAAGTCCTCCGACTACGTGATACTGAGATCTGGTTTTGTCTTTAATGTTGTATGACACTGGGAATGGCTGAAACTCCACCAGTGTTTAGCCCTTGCCTTACACAATGAATGCATGAGAGTAATGCTGCTTTGGGATGATAATCAGTATGGTACTGATCTGCTTGGCCTGCCAGCTTTCTCATGCCTTTGTGTGATTGCAGACTGTAGAGAGCAGGCATTTAATCTTGTATGTTGTCTCTGTCTCATCATATGGTAAGTGGTCAAAACAATTTCAACAGACTTTATCATATCTGGGTTTTACTAACCATCCGCCTTCCTGTTGCTTCCTTTCTCAGCTGTGTTTGGGACAACAAAAATGTAGCACATCTGCCAGACAACAGATATTCTGAAAATTGTTCTTGAAAAATGGTTTCATCTGCATTTCAGCAGCATCTCTTTGTATTTTTGCATCTCAGAAAGAAACAAAGGTCCTTAGTGACGCTCTCAGTGAAATGAAGGAAGAGAACAGGCTCCTGAAGCAGAAGAACGCATCAATGATCAGAAAGAAAGAACATTATGAGTGTGAAATAAGTCGTCTCAATAAGGTATGAACAAGAGTGAGCCACTGACCCAGGACCTCTTCCTTTAATTCTAGGGTCTCTGTTGTCAAGCAGTGACACTACCAGATGCCCATCTTTTCAGTCCTGGGTGAGCAACCTGGTAACAAAATCATGATCACCATTAGGGAGCTGGGGTTGCGTAGTAAAGAGGGAAGTTAAGACAATCTTTGGCTTCTCCTGTGAAACTTCTCTATGTGTCATATCTAAGCTCTTTGTACATTCTTCCTCCTTAGAACAAAAGGGAAATGGCACAAAGATTCTTTTGTATGCATCCAGTGAAACACTGTGATTAAAAAAAATTCAGACAGTTTAACAACTGTTGTTTTGCATATATTCTGAATTTGAGAATAATGGCTTCTCTTCACAAGACATGCTCCTGTCTTTTTATGTTAAGTATGCATGTGTGTATATGTCTCATTGAGGGAATTGTCATAAAATAGCTAAATGGGATTTTTTTTTAACTGAGGTAAAATAATAAATGTGACTTTGTTTAATCAGCAGATCACATAAAGCAGTGGGTGTTTTCTAACAATTTTGTGTTTCATGGTGAACCACAAACGCTTCCTGAGGAAATGCGCTGCAGTAACCATTGCTGTGTAACTTTAAGTGATACACAAACTAATGGGCCATGATGTGCAAAAGCCAAGGCAAAAAAGTAATGTTGCCATATTAAAAAATCTGACAAAATGTAGTCTCTAGCTCTTTTTGAAATGCATTGACAGGATTTGGTCAAAGCCGTAGTGTAACTTTCATTGAAAGTCTTATTTGTTAAACAACTTATTTCAGTGTTTTATTTTGCTGTCTTGTCTTACAGTGTGGTTGGAACTTAGATGGATAAATAGACCATACTTTAAAATGAAGCATCAATTTCATGTAACACACTTTCCCATGAGTAATACTTTACTGGTTTTCTGTGTATTTACATCCTTCAAATCTCATGTTATGAATGCACAGAAGACTGGAAGGGACCCTCTATGCCCTTTTAAGTCTAGTCGTTCTATTGCAGGTTCAGTGACCTGAAGTTCTTACAAATTCTCTGAAATCAAACAACTTTTTTCTTAAAAATACTTCAGCTCATTCTACAGTGCTTCTGTTGGAAGGCTGTTCTGGAACTGTAGCCCTTCTTTCATTAGGTGCTTTCATCTGTTTCAACTGGGATGAATTTATTCTGGCCAGATGATATTTATTTGTTCTTCTGGTAGTAGTGTTGAACAGATCTGCTTCACTCCTTGCATGGAGCAGGCCTGTCCTCTTTGTGAAGCAGGACTGTTCTCTAGTGAAAATACAATTGCTTTCAAGGGTGCTTGCCCTTTACCTATAGCTACAGAGAGTAATTGTGTTTTCACTAGAGGACAGTTTAGCTAAGCTGACCCAGCTCTTTTGGTCTTTTAAAATAAAACTGTGCCTGCTAGTATTCGTGTTTTTTCAGCTCAGTCACTTTAAACTGCTTCGTTTATGGAAGAAGTAATGTCTACCTGTTTCTACTTGTACGTGAACCTCTTTAGGTACATTAATCTTTTTGCTTTTGGCTTCATCCAACTTTGATCCTGTCATCCAGAGTGCCCAAAGTATAGAGTCTGATCTGATCCTGCTTTGATGTCTGCAGCATGAAAGTGATGTTGCAGTGCCGTAATAGTTTGCAACTCCATATCCCAAGTTTGTTGACTTTCCTGTGGCTGTTTCCTTGTTCACTGTATTGCTCAAGTACAAGCCAAATTTCTGACTTATTTCTTAGCTGTGCAGCAGCACCATCTCAGTTGTTATTTAAACATAGACTAATAAGCACTATTATATTTTTCCTGTTAAGAAAATCTGGTTTTTATGAAAGATATCAAGATAAAGAGTTTAACTTCATCCTATTTCTCATGTCTGTAAGGCAAGCCTGGCACACTCATGGGGTTAGATTCAGAGGTTCCTAGTTGCATGGACCATTTATCCTTTTCATAGCTTTGGAAACCAAATTAGTTGGTTTTCAGTCATACAGTTCCATTTTTGATGTTGAAAAATTCAGAAAAGGTCTATGCTACTTGTCTTGCAATTTCAGATTTCAGATCTCAGTACTTCTTAATGAATGTTATTTAACACCACATTAAGTTAAGCTCAGTTTAACTTGGTGAGCTTGTGAGTTTTTTCTCATTGTCTCATTCTTCCCTTCTGTTAGCCATCCTGCCACTGCCACAGTGCTCTACGTTGTCCTCGTTGGAAATACTGTCTTTAGTCTTGCTTTCCTGTGTAAGACTTTCCTTCTGGTACTTATTCTTATAGTGAAAAAAAAAGTTTTATTGTTACATATTTTATAGTTTAATTTCTTTTGCAACATATAACTCACTGTGACTGTCTCTCTTACTCTGCACATTCATCAAAAACCTATCTAAACTGGTAGCTTTTTTTGGAATCAAATACTTTCTTCAGTCCCTAAAGGCATTTTAATTTTTCTTTGTGAAATTATTCATCCAGCTGTCCCTCAAGCCTTTCCTATACAATTTTTTTCAGCTTTATAGAGATATGATTTTCTGGTGAGTTAAGAAGTGGTTTGTTTGTTTGTGTTTTTTTGTACTTTGACTTTTAATGGAACAGGAATAGCCAAATGATCTGCAAAAATTGCATACAGGACTAATTATAGAAGGTGCCTAAAAGTTCTTTGTCATTTCTCAGATTTGCTAATTTTAAATTTCAAATCTTAGTCACATATTTAAAACAGCTTGTTTACTTTTAATTTGAAGTGTCTCATGATCATTTTATTCTCAGTTGTTTTTTAAAATTGGTAGAACAATAATATCTTTACTTCGGACATAAATGACTCTAAAACAGCCCTAACTTTTGTCGGTTCAGAGTGATGGGAATTTTGAAAGAAAAATATTGCAGTTACATCTTTGGGTATTAGCTTCAGTCTCCATTTTATACTTGAGAACCCAAATCTCAATAATTATATAATTGTCAATAATTTGCTATTGATCTAATAGCAGCATTACAAAATTTTACTTTTTTCCCCATACCTGTAACTTCTTAGAATGTCTCTTACAGTCTTCCCTCAAAGATTTTGATGTGGGTTTAGTATGACCGTAAACCAATTCAGATTTATTCATGCTGCACTTCCTTATTTGAAGTGATAAAATTAGGTTTCACAGTATTGCTTCCAAATGTGATTTAAAAAATTCCTCACCTTCTTTTTTTCTACTGTTACCCTTTTGATGATCAAATTTTCTGGATTTTTCTATTATTTTCTCCATAATCCTGAGATGTAGACCTTGTCAAAAAAACCCCCTGAGTAACAAATAAAACCTGAAGAACTGTCCAAAATACCTAGTATGTCTGTATCACTATATGATTATAGCTCCAAGAAAAATAGTCAATATAGTGACATTGTTCAAGAGTTAGGAAAATTGTCAGCAGCTTATAAATATACATATTTAGTTGTAGAGGTGCATTACCATTTGGTAATGTCAGGATGGCCATGGTCAGTAAGATCCATGCATTCTAGTGAAGGAGTCTTAACAGAAGACAGAGACATGTAAAAAGTGGGTGCTGCAGATGAATGGGGAAAATGGTATGTTGTGAAGGAAACAAGACACTCAGTTACTTTTGAACTAAGGCATCTGAAGCACTTTGTTTTGAGGGAGGTCAAATATTAGGAGCAGCCATGAAATTACCCTCCTTGGAAGTGCTCAATACTCAGTTGACCGGCCCTGAGCATCCTGACCTCCCTGGCCTGGCTCTGAACAGGGGCTTGGACCTCCAGAGGTTGTGGCTGTCAGCGAGATTGACATGTATCCCGCATAGGCAAGGGGAAGAAGAGAAGCACATTTCACTCCTCTTTGTCCTCCAGTAAGCCTAACAAACCACACACCTGGGAAAGGATCTGGGTTGCAATGAGCCCGGGAATGTATCATATGTACTGTGATATTGTCAGACTTCACTGACTCCTGCTGCTGGTGATCCATACCCAATCTAAACGCCAATGTGAAACTTGTTTTCATTATTTATTTTACTATTTGTGTAGAGCGCTGCAATGTCATATCCTAAAAGGGATTAGCGGTGGCTCAAAGGGACAAAATTGAGGATTAATGTGTAAGCTATCTGTATTTTCAGCCTCCCATGTTTATGTTCAACCTTTATTTAAGTACTGATGTGGTACATGAACTTTCCCAGTATTTTATCAATTTCTCTTCTGCCCAGTTCGTAAGGACAGTAGCTTATCAGATGAAAAGCCTTCCCTTTCTCTTCTGTGCTATGTTTTTTGTTGGTTTTTTTGCCTTTTGATTTTTAGTGTTAGTCCTTGTGTTACTTTAGATACTGATTCTCCTGCTTGGCTACGTCCCCCTCTGCCTCTTCCCACACCAGGTTGTCTTCCCTCCTTCCCTTATGGCATGAATGGAGTGTGGCCACCAAGGGGGAGCTGGGGATCATTAGCAGGAACTGAACTTTCTAAAATGAAGTTAACAGAGTCCATATCTTATATGCAAGACATTGAAAAATACTGAACAGTGAATATTTGTGCTAGAGTGAAAAAAAAAAAAGTGTAGTGTGTGGTTATAGACCGAGAGGGGTGAGAGTGATTTTAAAATTATTCCAGTCTGAGGGAGAGCTGTGTAATACTGTTAAAAGTAAATAAAACCTCCAAAGAACTATGGCAGAATGCGACTGGAAAATAGAGTAAGAGCTTTATCAGTGTAGTGTGTGTATTCCGAACTCCCTCTAGTGATAAGCCATAGAGACTGCAAATTTCCTCTCAGCCGGAGGGTTTGTCAGTTACAATTGAAGAAATCTTGATCCTAATGCAAAAATGTTTCAGCCAGACTTTCCTATAGTCACATTTTAAAGCCATCTTTGAATATTGCTTTTATGTTCTTGGATTTTCAGTTTGCTCAGTTTTGGCCTTAGCTGAGTTTAGGCACCTGTCTTTGCCCAAATTCTGACTTGCACAGGGAAATGGTGTTTATGAATTAGATTTTTCAGCTGTGTTTTCTGTATATAAATGTTATTTATAGTTATAAGTAAAAGCACAGTCCTCTGAACTACATTGTCTCAAATTCATGGATGTGGTGTGGACACTTTGAAAATTTGGACCTAGTAATGCATATGTGTTATTCATGGGGTTTATATCCAGTGTGTCTAGTTGAAGCAACTGCAACTTGCTCCGCAGGTCTGTGACTCACTCTAATTTGTTTATTTAGAGAGAAAACATTCTAATAATCTAAAAGGATTTTTTGGTTTTGATGTAGTGAATCTCTCATAAACAATTTTGCTGTTTGACATTGCAGGCCCTTCGGGATGTGTTGAAAAAGGAGCACTCGCCTGTTCTTGGGACTCCTTCAGAGAAGGGTGACAGGAACAGCCTTGAGGACATGAGAACCCAGCTTGAAGTTCTCAGGCAGCAGGTGAGAACGTATAGAACAATTTTACCCTGTCTACCAAGAACTGTGCCCTGTAGACTTGATATAATATAGAGCTTTTGAAAGGAAGAACCAGTTTAGCTGTAGCCCACTTGGATAGTGTTTCCTAAGATGCTGTCATCACAGCAATGTCCATGAAGGGAAACTGAGTCCTTTCAAAGGACTTGTGTAGGACTTGAAGCAGTAGAATGGCTCTTGTGACTCTTGGAGAAGTCCTGCCAGCTCTCTTCTAAGGGATGGATTTCATCCAGAGGGAATGCTCAATTTCGTGAGTTACTGATGAATCTGTTGCTTGTGTCTTCTGCTCCTTTTTTCTTGGAAGTTGAAAGTTTAGTGAGTTATCTGAGAATCCTAGCCTTGGAAAAGCAGAGCGTTGGCATTGTAATTCTTCAAAGTGTGAGGCAAAACATTTGCATAACTGTCACAATAGAGAAGTGTATTTATTTTTCTTCATCTTTGTTCTGAGCAATTCAAGTGCTTTGTGCACTCTTTTTCTTTTCCTATGACAGGATCTGTTTCAAAACATGATACTTCTCAGATAATTTTACCTTTTAGGTCTGTCATTCTGGACAGTGTTAGGATTAACGTTATTGACACACAAATGGATGTGATCAGAATGGGAATTTTATTCAATGGGAATAAAATACTTGTTTCTGTCACGTTTGACAGCAGAGCCAGATTTTGCTCTCTAATGTAATGCTTGCCACATGCTGGAGAATAAAATCCTGCACTTGATTGTACAGTAATGACTTATTTCATTCTACACAATGAAATAGAGTAAACCAATTTTTTTTTCAGAATTCTCATGGGGGAGCCATTTTATGAATGTCTTTTTCTAGTTGTGTAAATCAGTTCAGTGACTCCAGACTTCCTTCTGCACGAAATGGAGCAGAAGGCTCTAACTGTATGGAAGAGGGACTCTTGGGACAAACAGTGACGTGACTGAGTCTCACCAGAGCTTGGCTGTCATCAGGCCATCACTGGTCACTACAGTGAGATGAAGGCATTAACTCCTTGGGAGGTATCCCTGTCTTTCTCAGGGCAACAGAATATACAGGAAAACTGGCAAAGTTGGTTCCTTTGCAGCTTCAGCGGATCGTACATCTGGGGAGTGGGAGGGAGGTGGGACAGCAGAGAGGGAATCAGGAGAGAAGAAATAAGGAAATGCTGAAGAGAGAAGCGTGTAGATGGACAGGGATAAAGAGACCTAGATTTCTGCAAATGACAGCTTTGCCTCTGCTTCAGAAGGTTGGGGGCACAGATGCCTCTTCCAGGCATAGGCTCTGGAGTTGAGTCCCCGTGTGGCCACCCAGAAAACCTTTGTTTTACACAGTATTATTTGGGAGGGGGTTACATCTATTGGGGAACCGTCGGGTCTGAAAAAAACTTTGCAAAAAATAAGCTGCAACAGGCGACTTTTGAAAATAATTTATAGAGCCTTATGTTAGCTTTTTTTCTTCCCCTGAGGTATTAACATTTCTTTAGTCCTCCTGTGAAGTCATAGTGCTGCTGCCAGCAAAAAGAAAACTGGATCTGTAGGACAGGCAGGGTATGAGCCTCAGCAAGAAAGTTCTTTGGAAGTAGGCTGTCAGCAGGCTTTAGTGACCAACCGAGAGGACATGAGAGGACTCCTGAAAATTCTGGTGGTGGTTCCCACCACAAAGTGCTTTTGTCATTATTTATCAGAAGTGCTAGCACCTGCCATCTCCACCAGAATGCTAACTGCTTTTGCATCTGAGATTCAGGAGAGAGCTAAAAGTGCTTACAATTGAAAACTGGAAAAAAATGTTAGCGAAATGTTTGTCCTACAACTGTTTATCACTTAAAAAGACTGATGTCTTCAATATATCTTATTTATAGTATTTAAAACTGATATCCCCTGGTCAGCCTGGGGTCTACAAATACTGAAGCTGTGGACTGTTTTGACTGACGGGTGCCGTTGGAGAATAGCCATTGCTTGTTGCTTTGTATTGTTCGTAAAAAAGACAAGGGAAACTTTTTGTTTGCAGGGTTGTAAAGAGGAGGGATCCTCTTGGAATGCACCCTGCTGCTTGGCCAGTGTTTAAAAGACAACCAAACAACAAAGTGGATGAAAATTTCATTTGTGGCTCTGCTGAAATTCACATACTCAATTATAATGTTTGCAGGTACAAATATATGAAGAAGACTTCAGAAAGGAGAGATCTGACAGAGAAAGACTTAATGAGGAGAAAGAAGCATTGCAGAAAATTAATGAGAGATTACAGTCTCAACTGAATAAACTAAACTCTCAGGTATGAGTCAAAAGAAAGTCACTATTGCCAGCACATATGTATTTTATTTTTATTTTTTCACTTTCCACACAACCCTAGGCTTTCTGGCTTCCGTTAATTGCCATTGGATTTTATATGAGGTCACCACCTGGGATTAAATCATTCCAAAGTAATGCAGTAAGAAGATGAGAAACGGTTAGAGACAACTTCCAAATTAAGTAGATGAAGGGAGTGTTTATTGCAAAAACTCTTCAAATGAATCTTGAAATGGAGAGGGGGAACCAAAAACAAATTCAGAGGGCTGTTGATTGTTTCACTGGCACTTGATATAAGAGTTGTAACATCAAACTAGCTCTTGAAATAGAAAGCTTCTGTAATGAATTCTGACCTCTGCAGTGGAATTAAGGATTAATGTTAGTATCATTGAGGGGAAAAAAGTAGTCTCCATCTAAATTAGCTGGGCAGCCTCTGTAATAATTTTTTTGTTGCAACATCTTTTTTATCTCTTCACAGTAGTGTCTGTACTCTGTTCACAGACGTTCAACAAGCCAAAGCAAAATCACGGCATGTAAAATTCTGAGCTTTCTCAATCCCATTTAAAAATGATGAAATTTTGAGGTTTCCTGTCTTGACAAAATTGTGCAATGTTTTAAAAGAATGGCTGATTACCAAAATGTTCTGTGTTGGTTTATTGTCCTCCCCAACACTGTTGTGAAACAGAAACTTTGGTATTGGCTTATTCTCAACCAGCCCATGCATCAATACTAGCAGAATCTTGCAATAGTATTAGAGGCAAAGTGCTGTCGAATGCCCCTCATTCCTGTCAGCTTCAGCTGGAGTGCAGAGCCGGTTGGGCATCCTGGCTGATGCTGGGCACTGCTGCGGTGGGGCCCAGACTAATCAGTGCTTCATGGCTACTTGGAAACATTTCATGCAAGTGTAAACATAGCAGTGCCAGCAGCAATGCCATGGTTGCCCCTCAGGGCATCCCAGGCATATAGAAATGCCCAGGACAAATCCGTTAGTCTTGCATGTGGTATCATTCATGTAGATTTTGCCCACCCACCAGCCCACTCCTGCGTGGTTGAATAAGGTAAAGAATTTTTTTTGCAGGAGACAAAGTACTCAAAGACACCTTCTTCCTATATGTTTTTGCATTGTCTAGAGACTATAAAAGACTAAATTTCTTGTACAACCCCAGCTGGTCAATGGATGCTGTGAAAACCTCTCACAGCAGTGACAGTGAAGAGGAGGGACTACAAATGGGGCTAAAAGGCCTTTCCCACTCCTGCCCGGCTGCTCTGGACCAGAAGAAATGCCAACTGCAGTGCATGTGTACAGCATTTGTGAATGGCTGTACAGGTGCTGTGTAATGTGTATGTACAACTTGACTGTCCCTGCATTGCATCAACAGGAACAGCTTTGGATGCACTTTCAAGAAGTTGATTTATTAGGGTGAATATTTCATTTCTCCACAGATTAAGACCTGTCTGAAAGTAATGGAACTACTAGAAAGGCAGTTATAGCAGCAGATATGCTTTTATTTTCCTGTGCCTTGTTGTTGGATGTCACCGTAATGCTGGCCCTCAGATGCACTGAGGCATTATTTCAATTTCTTACACTCCCAGCACCTCCTCCTGTATGTCAGCCACCAAAGTCAGTGACATCAGACATGGCAGGAAGGATCGGAGGGTTCAAGCTCTTTATATCTTGAGAACAAGCACCCTCCTTCCTTCCTCCTCTCTTACCCTGCCAGAGGTGCAGGTCTGTGTGTAACTGGAAATTAGCTGCAGAACATGTGCTGGGACTCGCTGCTATGTAGTTCTGTTTCAAACGGATGCTGGAATTGCACCTGAGGCTCACCTGTGCAAGCAGGCTCAGCACCAGGCAGTGAACTGTCCTCTGTGTGTGTTCAACTGCGGTTGCTGACCTAAATTTGTTCCACAAATTATCTGGGGCTATGGGCAGAAGAGAGAGACCAGGTAGTGTGTGAATTTCCAGTGCCTGAGCTGCTCCATGGCTCCCTTTGCCCCTGTGCGGTTTCACTGAGCAGTGCCTTGCCTTTACCATGGGAAGTTTTTGAGGCAGAGGCACACCCACAGGCAGTTGCTGCAAGTAGTTGGGGCACTGGGAGTTTACACAAGAGATCATCTTGTTTGTCTTTTCCTGCCTTGGGATTTGATTAAGCAGAGCTTGTGAAGGATAAGAAACATGAGAGGAGCCATATAGAATATTTATTAGTTTGTTTTCTTAAGTCAAATTATTTAGTTGTGACTCGTCTTTCACCCTTCCTTGCCCTGTCCTTAAGCAAATTCCTGTTGACTCTGCTGGGAGACAGAGGGCATAAGAAAAGGCACACCCAAATCTTGAGGCCATCGGCTTTGGTTCTTTACCAAAATTATTTTTTCTTGTTATGCAAATGTCTGTCTATGTAGTTCTGTTTCAAACTAAATGTCTGTCTATGTAGTTCTGTTTCAAACTACTGAAAGCTACTGTGTGTAATGAAAATGTTTCTTAAATATAGAAAACACCCAGAAATGTGCTTGCCATATCTTGAAACCAGTATTTTCTCACGTAAAAAGTGTAAAGACTCTGGCATGGCAAAAGTCAGCTTTCTTAAATAATCTTTTAAATCATGAACAGTCTGAAGGGGCTGAATGAGCACCATTGCAACCCGTGCTGAGAGAGGAGGGTTTCTTCACCATTGCTTTTTACTGATGAATCTGTATGTGAATGTTCTGCCAGTCTTCATCTCCCACTACTAATGCATTTCTTCTTCCTTTTCTTATATTTTGACAGACAAAAGATCTCCCAGCGCAGTCTGAGAGGCCCAGCTATCCACCTCCACTCTTTCTCTCACCATGTGTTAATTATGGGAGTTGTGGGTTGGTTCTTCATTACCAAGATCCTCGAGCACATCCAGTGTCTCGCAGGACACATGAGCAGCAGCAGTGCTCGGTAAGGTTCCCACTGTCTCCCATTTCACAAGGGCACTGGTTTTCTCACAGTATGGTGACCACAGGAGAGTAACGTGGTGCTATCACAGTGCCATCCTCACCAGTGACTAAATCTGCTGTTTCCCAGTTTGCTCTCTGTTCCAGATCAAGATTTTTGTACTGGTTTTAGAATTAGCCCTCAGTCTGGAATAACTCTCCTGATCTCTGTGCAGTCTCTCTTCCCTGGCTCTCTGCCCCAAAATGCTGATTTTCTCTTGGTAGGCTTGTTCTTTTCTTCCTTGCTGTTCCAGCATCTTCGGTACTGAATTGCACAGAGTGCTGCCATGTGCAAATCAAAGCATAACCGACAGAAGTCTGTGCACAAAGAGGAAAAATAGAGCAATTTAAATACATGGTTGATGAACTGTACTTCGAGTATATATTCCTATATATTTTAAGTTTACTTTGGCAAATACTATTTATCTGTAATATCACTGAGAAGAAAAAGGGGCATATTATACATTTGTTTTCAATGATACTGGTGGTCATTCCTTAGTGTAAAAAATAAGATTGTTTGATTGGACTCTTGCTGGTTTCTTAGATTCGTTTACTTTGAGGACACAGATTCAGAGCCTTTTCTATCTATATATAGTCACCCAGGTTCATAGGTATGGATCTGCTCTCTGGAACCCACTTCTGGGCCTTCAACATAAATGACAGTGACAAAAATGAGAACGTAGCTGCGGTCAGCACTATTGTGGTCTCTGCCCTTTATTTGGTCTAAGAAAGCTTGTTGACTACTATGTCTTATTTCCACATCTTAACACTGGGTGTTTCTTTCTCTGGCCCTGTCTTTGGAATATTACTTTCCTTCTTCTTTACCTATGGCTTTTGTGTTCATAGGTAATGTAACTGTCCTGCCATCAGGAAGAACTACTTCAGCCAGACGGCACAATCTGGCATTCCCTGTACACGCTCTAGGGCAGGCAGGCAAGCTATCAGCAGGGTACACAGCGCTGCAATTAAACTGTAAGGGTGAAATCCCAGATGCCAGTGCTTGTACTGAGCAGTATCTTCCCTTCTGTACTCTGCTGTGAAACAGGATTATGTGAGGAGTAAGGATCTACTGAGGCTGAGACACTGGCTGTGAATGCTTTAAGAATGCAATTTTCGCAAGCAAGCCTGTGCACTGAAAAAAAAAATAAATTAAAAAAACAGCAGAAGGGGAAGTTATGTCTGAGTGGGGCTAACACAATGGGAAATTTGCCTTTTTTTTTTTTCTGGCGCAGAACAGGGTCCTGTCTTCCTCAGCGTGAAGAATAGCTTTGCACTAAAGCATGTGAAGGGGAGTTATCTACTTCAAGAAAAATAGTGCTTCAAAGAATTATATTTTTTTAAGTGCTTTGGGTTATCTAAGTGGGTTGTGCTTGTTCAAATGGAGAGAGCATGCATTGAAACATGGTTAATGTAATTTTAAAGACACAATATCTGTTTCTGGCTATAAAACTGTCACAGATCAAAAGATGTTCATTATTTGAGAAACTATAGGTGAATTTGCAAGATGCATATAAGGCTTTCAGACTGTAGAAATCCAGCGGAAAAGCTGTGGTCAAAGAAGTAATTTCTAGGCTTCAGGAGTGTGCTTATCTGCCTATTTATCAGAGTTGGAAGTATTGCAGAATGTTTTTTCACTGCAATTTGGACACTGTCCCAAATTGTTTTGGCTCTTCTCCCTGAACTTTCGTCATCTGGGTTTCTAATTCTGTGAGCAATCACTGGGTTTGCAACTTTGCCATTCCTGCCGGAGCACCGGGGTCAGTTTAACTGGTTGCTTTGTAAATCCCAGTTTCTTTCTGAGTTTTCATTGAAACTCTTTGTCTCTGTGAGTGCAGCATTGTTGCTCTGAGCTTTTGATACCTCCCTGAGCAATTTGTTAGCAATGAAGAAAGGTGTTAGAATTTAATGAGTGTCCTGAGTTAACACATGTAATCCTGTGTGTTTAGTCTGTGCTTTTGCTTCTTCATTCTTTTTACATCTTGCACCTTTTTGTTCCTTTTTACATTATTAGTAGAAGCATTTTGTTTAGTCTGACATGAAATACACCTTTTGGCTCTGATATTCATTCAAGTTTGCAGTGTAAGTACCTGTGAAAGACAGGAGTAGATCAGAGAACAAAAAATTCACCAGAAACTCGAAAAAAGCAATGCAAATAAGTATATTTTGAGCCATTAGTGGAAAAAATACCTGTGCTTAAAGTAAAGCAGAGTCTTCCTTTATATCAAAGCCTGTTTTGTTTGCCCAAAAGCATAGAATTAGTTAAGAATTCCTGTGGATGGTATAATTTAAGTGAAAATAGGACAGTTTCTTTTTTTCTGACAGTGTATGATAGTGGTTACTGCTAGGTAACTACAAATGACAGCATACGTAAAAGTTAAATCTGTTTTCTTCATCCTGCCATCTTAATTTAGGTGAGACTTCTAAAGAAGTCAGTGAAATTTCTTCCCCACAAGTTGAAATCTATAAGAGTCTTCCTGGGACTACTCAGGATTTTGTCAAAGTAATTTCTGCAAAACAAGAGTTATTTTCCCAGTTTAACTAATTTGAAGAAGTAATTACCTGGAATTTGACAAGCCTGCATATACCACTCAGAGCACTGGAACAGGCTGCCCAGAGAGGTTGTGGAGTCTCCTTCTCTGGAGACATTCAAAATCCGCCTGGATGCGTTCCTGTGCGATCTGATCTAGGTGTTCCTGCTCCGGCAGGGGGATTGGACTAGATGATCTTTCGAGGTCCCTTCCAATCCCTGACATTCTGTGATTCTGTGACTCAGTCTCCATAGACAGCTTAATACAGCTTCATCTGAACTGTCTGGTCCCAGAATTGTTTTCTCTAGTGGTACGTTGCTATTTATTTACCACTGTATGTGGTATAAACTGTAACGCAGTATTTCTTCCAAGATTTCCCTGAACAAAACATGTTTGTGCGGACATAACCTTCCCAATACTTCCTCGTATAAGGAAGGTGGGGAATTTTCCTGTCCTACAGTATTTTCAAGAAGCTATTTGATAACAGCTAATGTAATTGTAACACTAATGCTAACCTGTGCGGAAGGGAGGAGGGGAGAGAACTTTATTAAATGGGTTATTCCTATCACACTGAAACATATTACATGTGTTATACATATTCAAACTGGAACAGCCTCACCTGTCAGGTTGCTGTGTACCAGGTTTCTCTGGGCTTCTTTAGTACAGAGGATGGAGCCAGTTAAAATTGTGATGCCTGCTAGTATCTTCTGGTGCACTTTATTCCTTAACCACATAAAGCTCATTTTAAATCTGATTTGTTTTGCTTTGTGGGATCTAGAAAGGTTTACACCAATATTTCTAATGAGTGCAGCATCTAAACCACATGTCATAAAAAAGGAAGCAAGCTGAGAGAGTTGATCAGTGGAAATATAAATCTAAATAAAAGATATTTTTTTGTAAACTACTCTTGTATGACTAATAAAAAACTTCACAGTATAATTATGTTTGTAACATGTCACTGTTCTTTTGTTTGAAGCGTCTATGAAGTCCATATTGCTGTAATGATGTTTTATTGTTCTGTGCAGCCAGACTATCAGTGGTATGTTCCTGACCAGTTTCCGCCAGATGTGCAACACAAGGCAAATGGTAAGACAACAGCTGTACAGAATGTATTTTAAATGTACTTTTTTTAAATGGGAGCCTTTGAGGGATGTAGAGTAAATTTTTCTAGTTATCTGTTGAGTGCTTATGTGACAGCTTTGCCTCAGAGAGCCAAGGTTGGTGTGTGTGGAACACAGGTGAGGTTTCTAATGTAATACCATCCACATGATGGATTTCAGCTTCGTTGCAACTCATAAAATGTCTCCATTACACATTGTAAGATCACACATTTGCCCCATTAAACACCTAGTAAGAGTCCTAAAGAAAAGATATTCTCAGAGTTGTCCTTAGAGCTTCTGTTGCTTCAGCTAAGACTAAATTTAATGAAGTGCTGAACCTGGGAGCCAAGATGGGGCAGATTTTAGAACTTGGTAACAAAGTACAGGCTTTAGGATATTGTTTCACTTGAAAGGCAAAATGTCCATTGCTGTTCTTGATCTGCTCTGATAGTTGAAGGTGCCAGGTCTGAAAATAGAACTGTTTAAATGGGTAAAGTTAGTTGCTGATGTGTCAGTGCAAACTATATTTTAGAAACTAGGAGGAGTATTTAATATTTGTACCTAGATTTGAAATCGTGCCAAGTTCCTGGGTATTTCAAAGTACTTACTTGGTTCAGACCACTTGAAAGATAGACGACAGAGAGCACAAGGAAGAAGGGATGTTGTTCTGGGTGGGAATCCAACCCTCTGGATCTTCTCCTTCAGAAACTCCCTTAAACCACCCCCTTCCTCTCTAAAGTGGCTGAGAATGATGGCACCTGAAGTTTTGTGTTTGTTCTGTTCTCAAGTCTTGTGGCCCTTTTGTAGAGATACTATCTCAGGTGAATGATGCATCCTCCTGTCCTGCACAAGGGGATCAGCAAAATTTGCTGGTGTGCACAACAGGAGCGTGTGTGCTTCGTGTATCTGCCATTTCATGATGTGCATGGGTACCATATGGGGTGACATGGACTCATCACCAAAAGCTGTTTTGTAACATCTAGAAGAAGAAGGCTGCAGAGGAACTCTTGTGTATTGTTGTCCACATTCACACAGAAGAGAGGGTAGGGTGGGAGGCTAGGGTGGGAACGTAGCTTGCTGAAATGGAGCATGAGCTTCCCATAATTGCATGGCAACTGTTTGGAGGGTTCTGATGTGGTTGTAGGGAAAGTAGTGCTGTGACTGCAAGAGAGGACAGGAGATTAATTTTGTAGTTCCTCCCACTTACACTCAAAGTGATTTACTGCACCAGAGAATACAGAGAGGATCTTTATAACAGTGAATGAAACAAGTCCGACCACCAACTGCAGCTGTGGTCCAGGGAAGTACACTTAGGGGATCTGAAGAAAAGAGAATTATTTTACCCTGCTTGATTGTATTACATGACTTCTGTCTCCCAGAAAAAAAACTTATTTAAAAAAATCCATGCTCTGTCTTTCTATTATTATTTATTGTCCAGAACATCCAAATATCTCCTCAATGGGACAGTGAGTAGGACACTTGGAGACTTTCCCCCTCCCTTTTTTCTTTAGTCTCTGTAAAGAGGAATTCTCAACTAGTCCCATCATAGTGCTGTGTAGGATGTCTCCTTTAACGTCTTCAGGGCTCTTGTTCTTTTTATCTTTGCTGATAAAACAAAGGTTATTTTATTAGCCATTGATCACAGAGAAGTCCAACTTCTACTGTCAAAGTGCACTAGCCTGGCTTTATGTATTTTATATAGTCACCTATATTAAATTGTAATTTTAGTAAATTGTTTTGAGAAATGTTTCAAAAATAGAAACTCCAAGAATGATGAAAGTATTCTTTATATTCTTCCAGTTTCTTCATTCTATTTTGTATGAGTGCTAATTACAATTATGGTTTTAAGTGACCTATGTGTAGCAGCATTCCCGAGTCTTATTTCTTATCTTCATTTCCTCCTTAGATGATAAACTGACCAATAAATCTTACCTCTTCTGAATTAGGGTTTCATTATAGAAAAACAAAACAGTACTGCAGCAACTTCTAGGCATGAGGCAGTTTCCTTTACAAATGCTATTGTAGTAGATTGATGCTTCTAGGGAAAACCCTTACATTTTCCTTAACTGAACATTATTTCCTTTGAGAATGGGTATTTTTTCTTAAGGGATAATTACAAAATACAGGTCACAAATTGTAACTTTAGAGCTGGACACAAGTGAAATTAGTAAAAAACCTGATATTTTCTGTGATGTGGCATCAAAAGAAACTGTTTTAAAGATATCTGAAATCTATGAGAATCTCTACATAAACTCTTAACTAGCTTTGGGACAAAGACTTGATATCTAATTTGCTGTAATGTTGTTGGGACTGCAAAAGCATATTGTCACCAAGGACGAATTCTTAAATTTTTTTGTGCTGTTTCATATAGATGTACCTTGATTTGTTTTTTCCTCCCTCTCCCTCCTCCTTTGCAAGGCAGGAAGGTATTTGCACCCAGGTGCTTTGAGCATCTGACTTAGGATCACCAGGTTCTTCTGTAAGAAGACATAAACTTGTGTTTTCTACTTCTTGTGTAGCCATGTGTGTACTTTTCTTCTGACTGGCACCACTTTTCTTAGCTGCTGTCCTGTTCAAATAAGGTTTTCTTAAAGGACTGCAGCCTCTGTGAAGTCTAGTTTGTCTTTCTGTTTTCTGTAAGAAACTCATCTTTCCTGATTTTTTTTTTTTTTTAAGTCTGCTACAGAAATTTGATCAACCCTCCTTGATCCTATTTTCAAAAGTATCTACTCCGGACTGTTACTTTGCGAACAGATCTGTGTTTTGGTAGTTGGCAGAGGATCCCTTATGCACAAGTCTGAGGAGCCGTGTTGTCTCCAGCACTGAACTTTCACAGGGGTGTGATGGTTTGGATCTGGCACTTTTTGATTTGAGACCTTTCTAATTAGGCTGGAAGTAGCTTCATCAGAATACAGAAAGTATGAGAGGAATGGGGTGGGGAAAGGGGAAAAAAAGCCCACCCCACCCAACCCCCCCTGTTTTACCCTTTTTTCTATTGAATCTTTATTTCCAAATTGAGAATGAACAAGAGAAGTTCCATGGTAGCAAGACAATGGTAATTATCTAAATGAAATCCTTGCAATTTAGTTTTATGAAAAGAGTGAAGCTCAAGGGAGGTGCTGAGATTACAGCTACAAAGTATGGCTTTTTGCAGTAACCTTGTGTGTTTGTGTGTGTGTGCGTTTTCAGAGTTTGGAGTTGTGAACATCAGTTGTTACTTAAACAGGGCTACATCAGCTCCCTCTTTCCCAAGAAACGTGTCAGTTAAGTGAGGTTCAGTGACGTGCTTGGGTAGTCCTCAGTTCTTTGACTAAAGCGTCGTAGAGCTACTGTGTGCTTCTTGTTGGGGAAGTAATGTGACTGTATTTTGCAGCCAAGTATCTACAGGCCATTTAAGGATTTAATCCTACTGAAAAGAAGGGTCTGCAGGCCTGGAGAGTACGGAGTTGGTTTTAGTAGTCCGCCTTTGTGTTTTACATTTAAGTATATATGGCCATTTAAAGGTTTAGTCTGAGTGAAAAGAGGGGTCTGTACGTAAGGCTGAAGTTGCTCTAGAAAGAGAGACAGTTATTCACAGAGGTGCCGCAGGCTGGCTGCATCATGTCAGCATGCCCTTGAACTCAGAGCTCAGAGCGGGATGTAACAGCGTGCTCAGGGATCTTATCACTGCCATAGTTCACCTAGGGTGTGGAGTGGGTGTATGTAGAGGTGACAAAACACAATTAGTAATCTTGGTATGCATGTTTGATTACACTTAATGTTTTTACTTCTCTGTACACCTAAATAAGTACAATAAAAACTGTCTGTATTTAGACATCCTGGGGTCCAGGATGGGATTCTGTGGATAAGACTTGGCCTTTCTTTAAATTTTTTGAGGCATTAATCAAGATTTAAATTATTTTATGCATTTTTTTCTAATATGTGCACTGTTGCAGTTATTTTTAAATTGCCTTCTTTAATTAGAAGTTGATGATCCCTCTGGCTGCTTTATATAGACCACTCAACTTGTTTTTAAAAACATGACTGGCTTTAGGGAGTTTTCTTTAGGGAGTTAACAAAGAACCATTCAGGCCCCTCTGACTTTGGGACCCTAGAAAGTTTTAATAGGTTTCATAGGTTAAAAACCACAGCCTCTCCTTTGGTAAGCATTGGAGCTTGGAGACAGTTGGACCTGTGAAGAATTGCTAACCACGTAATATATATTTTTTCCAAAATGGATGGGAAAAATTTCTGTCTCTGACGATGTGTTTAGTGAGTTGATGTATTCCACACCCTTGCACATTTTCAGTGCAACAGGTACTGAAGGTGTATCTGTGGGTTGAGATGGCTTTCATGCCAGAGTGCACTGCAGGGTGGGGTTACCTGCCATCTGGATGTCTGCCTGGCCACAGGGAGGTGAGGGTTTAACCCGGTTCCTCTCTTCCTGCTCTTTCATGCTGTAATCTCTTCAAAAGTTCAGTTTTCCACATCACCACCAGAATCTGAACTGAATCCAGAAATATTATGGTTTGTATATAGGAGGATGTGGGCTGTGTTCAGGTTTATTGGCCTGGTTTTACTAGCATTTTCTTCCCATTTGTATGCAGAAAGTTTCATGTTGCACCTCTTGTTAAACTGCTTAAAAACTCAGATAACTCATACCAGAGTTCAGCTTGTCTGTGAACATAAATATTTCTTCTCCATATCTTCCCAAACATGAAATACTCCAGCTGAAAGCAGGCAAGACGAACAGATGGATAGGTACATTTTGTGTCCAGCCATGCTCTGTAGGTGGGCTGCACTGGAGATCAGGCTGCCAGGGAAAGACCACTCGGGTAGTGCTCACAAGGCAACTGCTTCTCTGCAAAGCAAGACTAGGGGAAATTGCCAGGCTTCCAAAGAAGCAAAGGTGTTTCCTTGAAGGTCCCGATAAAGAGAGGAGGGCAGAATGTAAAGGTAAGCAATGGGAGGCAGGTAGAGATTAAGGAAGAGTGAGATGTTGTCTCACTGCTTTGGCAATCTGTTTCCAAGAGGACAATTCTTCTTGCCTGCTTCTGGGCTGGTCCTTCCCCAGGTATTTGCTGTGCAGAAAGCCTGGTCCTAAACTGTGCTTAAATTCTTCCAGCTTAGCCTTGTTTGACCAGCTACACTGCCTCTGGGGGGACATTAGCTCCTAAATCTCTCTGTGCTCTGTCAGTCAGTGTTGCTGGAACTGATTTCTGATCTTTTTGTTCTCGGTTGGTTGTTTTTCATTTTTTGCTGGTTTTTTTTCCCCCTTTTTAAGGATCAAGGCAGAATGATTTCCAGCAAGTGTACTTAATGTCACTTTATTTGGCAAGCAGTGTTGCCTTCCTTCCTTATCCAACTGTGCAAAATTGAAAAGACAGTTGAAAAAAAGATCAATTTTGGAGGTTTTCCCTGAACCCAGTTTTTAATGAAAAATTCTCTGGAAAAGAGGTTTATTGCTCAAAGCCTACTCAGAGGAAGAACCCTTTCACATGCCGCAACTGCTGGCGTGTACTGCCTTTTTCACTTCCAAAATTAATCTTACTGTACTTGTTTTCTTGGCAAAAAGAGTCTCAGTACACGTATTTAAAAACCCCAGTTACCCCTTCAGAACATCTAACTAGCAGATTTCTTTCACCTAAACAGTACATCTGTATTTTGGATCCAGTTATGCCAGGCACGAAACGTAGCCCTTTACCTATCTCTTAGTTCAATGGGTAGCTCCACAGGAAGGGTGAGAGCAGCTGTCCACCACCTCGTCTCAGCACGCGTAGGGAAAGCAGACATCACCCTGCAAAGCCCTAGGGATGCCCAGATAGCACATGAAGAGGTGTGATGTGTTTGCTTACTTTCAGTATAATATCGTCTCTTCTTCCCTTCTACACTCAACTGCTTTCCAGATTTTTGCCCTCCAGGTACCTACTTTGCGGCTAATGTTGTTATAATTACAGCTAATCGGAAGAAGAAGAGGGAGAAGCATGAGGTTTTCCACCAAAAATAGTGATATTGGGGGGGAATATTGAAAAAATGGATTTGTGGAGGTCTTAAATGAAAGCCAGACAGAAAAAAAAAAGTCATTTAACTGACATCTTAGTTTTCCTGGAAAAAATCCCAAACCCTGAACATTTCTGGTATTAGCCCGTCCTCAGTGCATATGTTACATTAGAAATTATCTGTGCTCCCAAGCAGTCAAGACAGAAAATTAATTAGCAGCTTGTCATTCTCACTGGGAATGAAAATGTGATTATTTTCAGCATTTTACTGATATGACTTGATTTCTGCTCCTACAGTGTAACAAAAAGGTCATTAGCACACCTTTAATTTCTAACTCCAGAACATGAGAAGTTGCTCTTTTTAGAAAGGTATTGTTTTGAAAAGTCAGCTTGAGCTAAAGATCACAGAAAATGCTGTGGTTTTTCCGAGTACCTAGCAGAAAAGTCTCATGCAAAGAGGAACAGGATATGTAATTTAAACAGCTGCATGATTTGATAATTTAATTTCTATGAAACAACTTATCATTCAGTACCTGTTAGATTTGAAATGGCTTCACACACATTGGCAATTTTTTTTTTTTCCTCTGAGAATGAAATGCAGGGAAAAATCAAGATATTTTAAGGGAACTTGCCTGACAGGGGGCATTGATGGTGGTCTTCTGGTGATAGGTGACATGGTGACTGTGTTCATTAGCTCATTTTTTTTCTTGGTAACTTGAAGCATGTATCTGCTATCTGGAAATATCTTTAGTTCTTCATTGATCATCTAAGGAAGCAACGAAAAATTTATTCCATCCCATTTGCTTGTTAGATTAGCAGCCAAGTGCTACTTACCCTTACTCTGTGGAGTCTACCTTCCTTTGCCTATGTATGTGCTTTAAGTGTAAAGGTACTCTGTGCCGGGCTCTGAAGCCTGCTTGCACTGCAGAGTATCCAGAAAGTTTTCTGAATGAGTAATGCTGTCCTAGTGAAGAGACACTTCTTGTTTTTGGGAACTATGTGCTATATCACGTTTGCCTTTTCCTTGCTGGCAAATGTGCCTGCAACGCTCTGGCGTCTGCTGGTTTGCACCAGCTGGGCAAGAACTTGGGGAGCCAAAAGCATCTTGGCATAGGCAGTGTGACCTCAGCGTGTCCCAGTGGGACCCGGGACTGGGAAAGAACAAAAATAATTGGAGGGCATCCTCACTGTATAGCTGCCTGAGGTGTTTGAATATCCAAGTCCTCTGTGGGTTTTTTTTTTCCAAATTATGTTGTAATACAAATATCAACGTTTGATGTGAAGCTTGGAAGCACATTTCTTGTTAGAAAAGTTTTGTTCCACTCTCTTTGCTGTTAGAAGGGGCTATTTCTGTAAAACTGAATGAACACACAAATACCTGTCTTCATCTTTCTTGCACAAAGGACCAATCTGCTAGTTGTTATTCTTTCTGGCTTTCACGAACAAATAACATGAATTTTAGCTCTGGTACTGCCTGAAAGGAAAAGGTGCCATCAAAATTGATGATTCACAGTACTACGTCTTGCTACAAATGTGGACCTTTTGGATCAAGTTTTCTTTCATATACATCTGGATATCAGCAGCACTGTGGGTTTGGAAGTGAATGATGGGGTTAGCGTGTAGCAGCTGCAGAGCAATTCTCCTAGGCAAATTCAAACCCTGCTGGAAATATTTCACTCTTAATGTTTCTCTTCTAAGTGAAGTACTGTGTGCACTTGTGTGTGTGCTACTAGCAACGTGTTACAGTATTTCCCAGTCTTTTGAAACTTCAGGAAGGAAGTATGTGTTACACTGGCAATAGTGTATTTCCTTTCTTTGATTTTGTTCTGTTTTCTTAGCTTGAGTGAGTTACTGTCAAACACATCTTTGAACCGCAGACACCTACTTAACAGCAGGTACTGCGACCTAATTCTTCCCTCTGTCACACTTACCGACTCTCTTGGGTGCACCTAATGCTAGTTATGCTTGTGAGCGCTGCTGAATGTCAGCTATTCTTTTCAGAGACCTAGAAAGATTTTACATGGGGGCTTCAGGTTATTAGACTCTACTGTTTGCTCTGTCTCAAAAATCAGGATTAGATGAAAGTTGAGAGAGACTACTGGTGCACTGTATGATATCCCAACCCTCTTTTGTTTCTTCACACCTGCTGCCATTTGCGTTGGATTGCTTACAGGTTTGTAATGAGTTACGGTATTGGCTGCGTGTGTGTTACAAAATAGAGGGAAATTAATCATAAGTGACTTGTATTTCTCAATGTCAAAATGACTTGTATTGATTTACTTTTGCAGATTCATCCTCAGAGAAGGGAGCCCATCACTGACAGCCTGTGACCTGGAGGAGTGTAGACCCAAGGCTGCACGCTAGTCTTGCAACTTCATTATTCTGTTTTATTCTCATTTTTTTCCCCCAGCTCCTTATCTCTTCAGTGCATGTTATTTATGCCTGGTGGAATCCCTGCGAGGACAATAGAAAAGCAGATCATACAGGCTGGTGATCCTCAGGATCCAGTTAAACTCTGCTGGGAAGCCTTATTGCCCTTTGTTCTGAAGATGCTGTTTGTGCTGCCTATAAGAATTTGTTAAAAAGCCTTATGATAAAAGATGCAGCTATTGCTGGGGATTCAGAGACAGTCACATCTGGTTTGAATTCAAGAGCTTATAAGCTGAATAGTGTTGCGATATGGTTTTGTTTGAGAATTATTAGTCTTTTTTATTTGATTCCAGGGAATGATTTGTTGCTGAACCATCTTGAATTCTGTACTCGTTTTCTTGGTTGTTTAGTAAAACGGAAATTTGCTTCACTGTTTTAACACATTGGTATAATTGTAAGCAGGATACTGCTGATGCCAGGCCAGGTAGAAGGTGCCTAGTCCCCCTTTTTGAGTCACAGCCAGCTCTCCTTTTGTTTTGGCTCCAAAATGATATGAAAAATGCGTCAGTTTTTCCTGTGTGTACTTATTTGTATCAGTAGAATTTTATCAGAAAGATCTCACAGATTTAATTTGTCAGTGAAAATGGCTTTATTTTTCCAAATGATTCTTGTAATGAATTGAGCTGTGATGAATCTGAACATTGTTATGTAACTTCTAACCTGAGAATAAAACCTGGCTTTTTAAATAAAATTGTATTTAGACTATGAAATTTTTTAGAAGATTGTGGTGAATGGTTGTTCAGAAATGTTACCTGATAGTCTACTTGCAAGATTGTCTTTTCCCTCCAGACAGATGCACAAACCTGCTGGGATCCCACCTGAAGGAAGGAACTGAGATTTTTGCCCCATAAGAAGCCTCATGAAGTGTCCTATGTGCTTTCCTTATAGCTCAGAAGTAGTTAGTGTGAGTTCAAGTTCCCAAATAAACAGCTTTTTGAGCTGTACAAAGGCAAAGTGATCAGCTGGAGATCACCTGCATGTGTCACCTCTGCTTTTAGAACAGGTATTTCCATTCCCTTCAGTATACAAAGGCCTGTGCATTAAAATCATAACCTCACAGTATAAAACATGTTCAGCATTTGGTTTTGGACACAATGGGGAACAGTCCATTGGAAGGGATTTTTACGCTGTGAAATTTTACAGCAGTACTGCTTTTGCCTACACTGATCAAAGAAACGGCACTCCTAAATTGTAGTACAGACTTGGGAGGAACATGAACAAAGCACTGAGCGAACTGGCCTCTGGAGAGAAATTGCTTCTTCACGAACTGTTGAAAATTAAAGTTTTACTGTAACATCAGCTACAGAATAAACTCCCAAGTCTGTTAGAGAGACAGGAGTTTTTATCTCTGCATGAATTTGGAGCTGGTTTGCAGAGGCTATAGCGGCAGATAGTTAAACTAGCAAACAATACAACTGTGCTACTCCTGATTAGTGATTTGGCTAATAAGGGTGAGATCATGGAAAATGCTAATGTGGTACCATCGGAAAATCCAATTATAATGTAACCTAATTCAATATGAGCTCTCAGCAGGTGACCAGTGCTGTGGGCAGAGCACCCCACACTCAAAGATGTCATGAATCCTCAAAACAGACTAGCTTCTGTGTATTTGATGTGGGAGGCAACAAACCCCTGTTTCATTAATTTCCCAGTGTTTTCCACAACTAACAACTGCAAAGGTTTGCGCCTATCATTTGTGGAGTTTAACTCATTATCTGACAACTTGTGCAGGCATCATCTGGCCCAAGCGGATGATTCAGCACGAGCCATTCACAGTAAGCAAATAGAGTTTACAGGGCTATCTTTTTCTAATTTATTATAGTTACAGGCTTTTAATGTTTAGCTGAGCTAGGCACAAGACTGTAAACCTTGACTCACCCAGATCCTAATCATGCTAAGTGTGGGGTATTTCTTGTATTATATGATAGAGAATGTGTATCTTTTAAAATGCATGTAAAATACCTGTACAGTTTTTTCCTCTTAATTTTCTTGTATGTTTCTTAAATGCAGGTGCTGTCATCTGTTTGAATTAGCATTGCTAGGCTCAAGCAGCCTCAAGAATATGTTTTCTTCAGTGACCCAGGCAAGTGTCAGGGGGTGAGTTATTTTAGTTAAAATCAACCTGTAGTACTCGTAACAGGCATTTTTGCTTCCTCAAGCTTTGCCAAAACTGGATATCAACATTCCTGCTTCTTCCTCTGGCCTTTTAAAGAACCTTCTGACAATTCCCTATATTTGTTACATGTTTTATTTTCTAAACACCTTAGAAGTTTTCCATCTGAGCTCTTCTATTTAGCTTTCTCTAATATTTTTGTGTATTCGTGGAAAGTGAGCCAATTCTATGGTAAGGGCTAATTCCATGTGTTTGGAAAGGCATTTTTTTTTGTCCTTCCTTTTCACGTAGGAACTGCTCAAGGTTTGGGAATACTGGAATTGCACGTTGCTAGAGCAATTCACACAGGGAGAGTAACATTCTTTTCATACTGGACCAGATAGTTATTTGAATACCCAATCCTGTACCAGCAGTAATGAGCTATACCTAGTGCCCCCCAATTTCCTCTGTCTCTCATGGTGGCTTTGGGAAGCAAGACAAGCACAGAGTGATTGTCTGTCAAAATCTTTCAGCAATTTAAAGGGATGTTTACCAGCCCCAAGGTTTCCTGTTTCACTACAGGGCTCTGACTTTGACCCACTGTATCCTGCTGAATGATGAACATGGGTTACTGCACCAACTGCTGCTTTTCACTTCTCCAGCAGAACCACTGAGGTGACCTGGCCACATTTGTCCTGCATTGGTGCTGTCCAGACTGCTCCCCAGGAGAGATGTAACACCAGCACTTGACTCATATATCCTCAGTTGCCATACTCAAAACGCTTGCAAGGTGATGAAGTTTTAGGTATATGATAAGAAACTGAGCTATAATGAAGCTGGTTACTCCGTAAAATGATGGGGGGGTCCAAGTCTTGGTCACATTTAACCCATGGAAAGCCTTGCTTCTGGTGGCAGCATGGGTGTTGACGCATGGAATCATAGGATCATTGGAAAAGACCCTTAAGATCATCAAGTCCAACCGTTAACCTAGCACTGCCAAGTCCACCACTAAACCCTGTCCCTAAGCGCCACATCTACACGTCTTTTAAATACCTCCAGGGATGGTGACTCCACCACTGCCCTGGGCAGCATGTTCCAGTGCTTGACAACACTTTCAGTGAAGAATTTTTTCCTAATATCAAGTCCAAATCTTGAGGCAACTTGAGACCATTTCTTCTCATCCTATCACTTGCTACCTGGGAGAAGAGACCAACCACCCACCTTGCTACAACCTCCTTTCAGGGAGCTATAGGAAGCGGTAAGGTCTGCCCTCAGCCTTCTTTTCTCTGAATGGTGAGTTATGGCAGCTAATAGACACACGAAATTTTATTGAATAACAGATCTGAGGGAACTTTTTATGTATGTTTTGGCATGGATTTCTGTAGACTTTTCTTCTAAACTGAACTTTTTCCATTTGGTTGCAGAGTTATATACTCAATGTGTTGTGAAGAAATTTTCCTTTGTCTGAATGAGCCCAAGTCTTCATATGTAAGGTTAAATTCTCTGCTTCCAATATTATTTCACATTATTTTCCACACGATATGCTGGATTCACTAAATGATGTTTTGATTACCATAATAGTAATTATCCAGCATTAAAATAGGAGCATGTTTGAACTTATGAAGTCATTAACACAAATGAGGTACTTAAGAGCTTGAGGTCTTTTGGGAATGTTTGTCTGCCTTTTTTTTTGTGTGTGTGTGTGCATGTGTGGAGCCAGCGGATGTGACACCAGCATTTTGCTAACTTGAAGTTTTTGTTTTGATTTACCACTGGTTTACTTCCCAGGTATTTTAACCTCTGTGCTTGGAAAAAATTAATGTTGTTTTAAAATTCTTTTTCTTCTGAAAGCCTCAAGTGCTATTGGTGACAGTCATGCTTATTTCATTCTCTTTCTATAGTTATTTCTTTTTACTTTTATACCTAGACAATGTGTGGCCTGATGTGAAGATTCAATTGGTAATGAGTTGTCTGTGTTTATTAATCTCTAAATAGTTTCCCTCCTTAGTCTCAGGCTGTTATATATTTTAGGAAGGAAAAGTTGCTACTTTGAAATTGCCGGTAAAAGTCGGGAGCTGTTTTAGTTGCCTCAGAAACTCAAGACACAAGAGGAAGTGGATTCATGGTAACAGCATAAGCAAAGTGCCCCAAATACACACCTGTTGTATCCTGCAATAGGAAGGCTAGCTAGCATGGCTCAGGATGATCTGGTAGATTGCAAGCAAAATCCTGGATCACATTACTTTTCTCCTTGAATCCATTCACTAGTTTTTATCTTTTACTGCATCAGTGTTGGGTATCTTGTCTAAATAATAAACCTTAATCTCTCATTCATCTCCTACAAAACTTTTCACTCCCTCAGTCTGTCTCTGTTTCTTATCCTTCCTCTTGCCTGACAGAGCACAGCTTTTGCATCCTATGTGATAAGATGTTGCTATTGCAGTGTCTTCAGCTCCTGTCTGTCAGAAACATTTCTGTCTTCCTTCAGGTCCCTGCTGTGACCCCACTTCCCCATTTATTCTCTGTGTGATTGGTTTCTAAACCTTCTTTACTTGCAATGGCCTTTCAAATTCAGGTGTACCGTTCTTGTTTGTCTTTTAATAATACCTAGGAGAAATTCAGGGCTTTGTTTTTTGGATCTCCTGGCAAGGAGTGCCATTCTACAATCCCCTAAAAGGGATTAGTGTGTTATCCTCAGTAGTGCAAAGTGTTACATCATTACGATAACCCATGAGATTATATATAAGAACACGTCATCAATGAAAATGTGTTCTTCTGTGATGAAATGAATTATATAAATAGTAGAACTAGAAATGCATTGTGAATTCTGTGTATGAAAGAATCCACTCTGCCCTTTGGCTCTGTTTCCCCACACCCAAAGACTTGCACTTCATTAGCTTCATGTCCATACTCTGTGCTGAGCTTAGAGAGTATTTCTGCTCAGGTTGAAGTTCTCTCTCTTGTTAAACAAAATAAAACAAACCACACCAGAAAAACCAACAAACCCTCAAGATTTAAAAATGGTTTCTGTATTTTAACTTTGTTATGAGAATGACGGAAGAGTTTATCTGATTTTTGCAGATGCAAGTTTAAAGGTCTGTAAGACACCACGGGGTGGAAAGTATTTTTTTGATTAATAAAACACTTTCCCACCAGGAGCCAGGATGCTGGCTAATGCTGTGTTTTCACTTACGGGAGCAGCAGCCTCCCTTCCACCTGCCCTATAAATAGGGAACACCCAGGTGCTTCCTGTTCAGGGGCTGCTTGTGCCAGAGCAAAGGGCCTACGCTCCGGCCATGCAGCATGCTGGTGGTGGTGGGAGCAGGGCTGAGGGCAGCGAGGGCAGGCAGGTATGTTACATGAGGGAGCACAGTTGCTGACAATCTGTTAGTCGCTGTAGGAATTAAGATGTTGTGAGACTGAGACTGTACATTGCAACTTCGTTGGTCTAAGGGGAGGTATCAGATGGGGGTGGGCTTGGGGCTCTTCCCATGGCTAAGGGAGAGGATTTGGGGAAGGGAAATCTCATGGAGTGAAAGCAGGATGTGTGCTGCTGATGTTTATATAGCATAACCTGGTTAAGAGAGAAGTTACAGCTTTGACAAAGAGTAAAGCTCCTTTGTTAGCATTTTCATCATGATGTTAGTTTATTTCATTTAATTATTTGGTTTAGTTGAGAAGAGAGGGAGATGTTTTAATTTTCTTGGAGGAAGTTTTGATTTTGTGCCTTCCTGTGTTCAGGCATCCTGTATATCAGCTCTTAGTCGTGTAAATCCCAAGTTAATCCATTTAAGGCAATGACATTACTCTGTAGAGCTGGCACACGCTTAAATCCTACGCAGATTATTCACAAAACCAGCTATCTCTTTGTCTAAATATAGAAGTCACTTAAAACTCTTACTTAAGGCTAGGCAGAAAGCACCAGCTATGTTATTTCACTCTGATAAAAGTTGGTACTTTTCTGAAGATTGACATACGAGCTGGTCTTTTTGTAATTCTTGTTCTTTTCCCTCTGTCTCCACAATGCCAAATTTGCAACCTGTCCTTTCTAGTTGTGATCCAGCATGGAGTCCGTAGAAATAAAATGTCAGAAGAAGCAATCCTAGTGGTGCTGAACAGAAGGACTAGCAACGATACCAGCAAAACATGGTGATCAATACCAAAGAGCAGGATATTTCAAATAAAATTATTTCTGCATAAATTACCTGTTCAGACCAAAACAGCTTTGGAGGAGCAGCCCCTCTCCCCATACTTTCAGCTTTCTTTTAGGAAGGAATGTTAGGCTGTACAGGAGAAAAGCCTGTCACTTATGAACTGATATAACCATGCTCTCCTTACATTTGCAGTAGCAAGGGAAGTGTTACTTTATTCCCTTTTATAAATCCTCTGTGGTCAAGAGTTAGTGAGGGTGAGGGCGTGGAGACTCCAGTGATGTACTCACTCCCCCAGGGAACAGAACTCACTGAAATCAGGTTGGAGGCATGAACATTGCCTTACTGTTAGCAAAAAAGCAGGCTTGAGTCTGGCCTGCTAATGCCAGCAAAATTGGTTGCTCGCAGGGATTGTTCCTAATCCTTAATAATGACAATTAAAATTCAGAGTGCGTGTGTGACGTTATCTCACTAATCATGACTTCTGAGGAGAGATCTGACTTCCCTGAGGATTTGGGTGGGGTTGGGTCAGCGCGCTCTGGCTGCTTTTCTGTTTCTGTATGATAAATTAATAGCTTCGGACTTTGAAACACAGCTAAGAAAAAGCTGCCAAACCAGAAAACCTCGCCGCCAAACCAAACCCACTGTGTTCCAGGGTGACCTCTGTGAACCACAATTCTGCATTACGAGATACCTGTTGGGCAACTAAAACAAAAAAAAAATCCCCAGGAAAAAAAGAAAGCAATTAATCTGAATGTGCTGTTAATTTAACAGTATTCCCAGGGGGAGCCTTAGACAGTGCTACTATTCACAAGCTTACCATAACTTCCTAGTGTTCCACAGATGCTTGTGACAGGCTCCACTTTTCATGCTCATTCCTCTGAAGTCCTTTACTTTGGAGTCACAGCAAACCATCTATTTGCGTTTTATGGGCCAAACAAGGTTTGTGGGAAGTAAAATTCCCCTTGGGGAAGAACTTAGAAAGGTGTTGCTGTACTGACAGGAAACTTTTCCAAATAATTGATTTCTTATTAATAAAAGTTTTCTCCTTGATGAATGCAAACATTCAAGCGATAGCATGCTGCAAGGTTCTCTGTGTCGACAAGCACAGATAAGAGACAAGGGAAAGGCAAACAAAAAACCTCCGAGGAGTACCAGGGAGGGGGAGGGTATTAATAAGTAAGGAACATAATTTACTAGTTTCATGTTTCTTCTGATTCATTCAGCCTATTCTGCCCAATTTTGTTTAGTTTCTATATGTAAACATCACTACTGTTTACAAGCAGTATTTAATTTTTTTTTAGAACAGCTTAATTTTCTGAATACTGTAAGCCTTCCTTCATCTAGAAATAAAATGATATAGGCATTGCACCTCGATTTATGTGTGCTAGATAGTGTAACACCAACACGATGTTTCATGATTGCTAAGCAGATGTCATTCGTCTTGGTCAATCATTCTCAAAAATGTTACATTTCAGTTGCAGTCATATAAATCTCCATTCAGTTCTTCAGGCTACTTTAAACTTCTACAGATTATTTCCTGAAATTCTGCAGACTTTCTGCCTCTGAAGTCCACAGAAACCTGGGGTTCTGCAGAGCCAGGCTGATCCTGGCTTTGCTAAACTGCACGAGTTTTCCTTGATCTATAGGAAAAAATGTGTGTAGATAACTCCGGTTCTTCCAGGTGGTCTAAGGACTGCACGTGCTAGTGGTGACGTTCATACACATGTAAACACATCCAGGTTTGTGCTCACACACATACTTTCCTATTTATTTTATACACACACAGAAAATAAGTGCTCAGTTATGAAGGTTTGAGTGTAGGAGCTAAACATATAAATAGACTTGCTCTTTCCTCTAGGAAAGAAATCTAGCAGGATTGCTAAAACTTTTAACCTGGCCATTTAACAAGAGTCAGTATGCCATGTCCCCAGCGAACAGCATTGTAGTAAGAGAAGAGGAGGATTTATTTTTAACCTGGAGTTCAAGCTTCATCAGGCTCTACTTATACGCCTTCCCAGCCTGAGAAGCTTTGCCTGTGTTAAAGATGTGTTGCATTCTGGGCTAGCAGAGCCTGCTCCCTGCCACCGTATTTGCTTTCTCAGTGCTGGGGCTGTGTTTGTACCCTGGTGAGGGGAAAGTGCATTTCCATCTATTTTATTTACTCTTTTATAAGAGTACTTTTAGTTTACTAGAACAATTTAATTGGGCTCCAAAGCCATCTGTCCCACTCACAGAAGTGTACTGTTGTTCCACTTCTGTTTTTCCTTTTGGGGGGCCCCCTGAGCTAACCAGCAGTCTCCCCTTTGCCCACAGGCTGCAGAAGGCTCACCGTGCACCTTTGTGAGCATTGCTGGAGCTGCCGTGGGCAGTGGGACACCCTTCCTCTCCTTGTCCCTTCGCTCAGTGGCATGAGGGATTTCTGCAAGACGGAAAGGTGAGTGCCTCTCTGGCGGGGCTGGTGTGGCACGGCTGTGCTCGTGAGCCAGAGGAAGGCTGGACATGACTGAAATCACATTTTAGACAAGCCTGGACAACCACTCCTGGCAATTTAAACACTTCTCTTGGTAGTGAGACAAAGTATGGTATAAAAACTGGCTTTCCCAAAGGTTTCCCAGGCCGTTCTCTCACCTCACAGACCTGGTTTCTGTTGTCCAAGGCAGAAGTCCTTCGTTACAGGTTGCAGAGCTGGTGAGATTTTTCTGAGGGAGAGCGGCAGGCCGTAGTGAACAAATGCAGGACGTGTGTTGTCAGAGGTAAATACTGTGCCCTGTGGACACTCAGATAATTATGGAGTTAGTGTGATGTTTTTCTTCATAGTACAGCCTGTGCGATCTGAACCTTGCGCAGTTGGGCATGTGGTCAACTTCTGCCTGAGTGGTTATGCTACAGACCATGCAGGCATTTTTCTGATACACGTATTGTTTCTGTAAGAGCGGGTTTTTTCATACTCTTCATTTTGTGTGGGAACAGTTGTCTTTTCAGAAGGCTGTCTGATAAAGCCATAAAAGGCAGATACATGGAAAGAGTGATCAATATTTCCATTATGTTCCTATAACACAAGGCAGGGTTGCATGAGGTTACGCTCATGTAACATGATCAGTTTGGTTTCCAGTGTTTCCAGCTGACTAGTGTTTCAGTGAATGAAATTTCTGTCTTTATTCAGCACTGAAGATGTATCACAGGTAACCTCATCTATAACATTTAAGCCTGGTGCATTCATCTGTTTAGGGAATGTGAGACTTTATATTTCTGGTAGTCATTCATTGATGAAATTGTGTGTCAGTAGAATGGTAAAATAAGAACATAAAATGTCAGTAGTACATGTGTATATTCATGTTTGTATGCATGAAAATCAGGACAGGAAATGTAATTCCATATGTGTTGTGGGTTTAGAAGATGGAGTCCAGCCTGTCCCTTTTAATCAGTGAGAACTTTGAATAAGAGTGTCAAAATATGGTCACTGCTGAGCAGACTCATCTCTGCTTTGGAGATGATAAAATTCTTCAAACAGCTGCATGTGTAACTTTACACTAGGAAGTAACTTTATTGACTCTAGAGGGAATGAGTATGTAAAATGTAGAACATTTGTAATCCAGATCCAGGCCAATTCATCAGAACTCTGCGACATTATCAATAAATCAGGGGAATGTTATAAAAGAGTGCACGATAAATGAGCTGATGGGTTGGCAGCTAGTCTAGGCAGTAAATTGTGGTGTTGTTATTGACGCCAGGCTCAAATTAGCGCCGCTGAAGTGCTTTGATGCTGGTGTTCCTGTGATTTGACAATGGGATTTTTGTGCAGTTACTTAGATGACGTGGTCAATGTCATCTTGATGGTTTCACAGAGGAGCCATGCTATCTCCTCTGGAAAAGTGGGACACAATAAGCAGCACCTGAGGATGCTGCCTTGCCTGCATAGTGCCAGACCTTTACTGAAGGAGCATCGCATTGCTGTAGCTAAGCTGTAGCTGTTCTAATGCTGTCTCCCTCTGTAGTTTTCCATCATCCCATCTCTTCCTTATCAGGAGTAAAATACCATTTGAAAACAAATATGCCGCATCTCATATCACTTTGAAAGGTTATGGTGATGGAGCAAACAGGTGGCTTCTAAGCTGTATGTTTTCTATTTGGCTTTTGCTTGGTTTTAAAATGCTGTTTCCTTTCCCTTTCTCCTTGCTGAGACAATGCTCACAAATATTAGGAAGCAACCCAGCACCCTTGAAAAACCTGTTCTCTTAGCCAAGCTGGGGATGTTGCCAGGTAGGGGATGTCGTTATTTTTTGGGACCTGTCCTTGGGACAACCGGTAGCATCAGCTGCTGGTTGTAGGGGAAGGCATTGCCTTACTAACCAGTGCAGCTCCTGCCTCACTCCCAGCAGTGACTCCTTAGGCCTCAGCAGAACGCAGCCCTTGGACAGTGATGCTGCAAACTGTGTGCCAGTTTCCTGTACCCCAGGCTTAAGGAGCATTCCTTGGGGAGCCATATGTGCGCCCGTGTACAGTCAGCTCACTCAGTGCTGTTGTGGGCTCAGGTATGGCTTTGTCCTCTCTGCCTGTGTTAGCACCGTGCAGGTACTCTCTAGACAGGATGGTGGAGAGCTTTCCTCTCCTAGGGAATGTGTTTGCCACAGGGACCTCCTTTTCCAAGTTTGGATTCTGGTTATCCCCCTCTGTCAAAAGAGGAAAGAAAAAAAAAAAGAGCTACCTGTGGACACCAGGAGAAAGTAGATTGCAGTAAGAAACTGGGGGCTTGTGAAATTTTTACCTGCATGTTTCTTGTATTTAGTTTAAATGTTTTCTAAGCAGTGATTTTAGTAACGTGCCTCAGAGCCCTCCGACACAGCAGGTCACGGTGTTTACAGACAATAAATGCTGGTTCTGTGTGGAGGGGTGGAAGAAGAAACTGAAGCTGGAAAATATTTTTCATTGGTTTAGATGAAAACCTTAAAGCCTATACTGAGAAAAAATATTGTCTTTAGCAAACAATTACATTTGGAGCAGTAATACCCCAAATGTATTTCCAGCCAGTTAGTCGAGGGGTGCTCTTTCCAGTCTAACTCTCTGGTTTAGTTGACTCCCCGTGTTCCTCCAGCTGGTGTTGTAAAAATGAGAGGAAGGATTAAATAAATATATCCCGTCAATTCCTCCTTGGCCCTTACGGCTTCGGTAGTAAGCTCGTCTGCACAGATTTCTTAATGTCTTGAGGCAAACTCTCCCATGGGCTTTCCCTAGGACCACACACAAACATTCATTTCTCTTTGTGCATTTTTCTGTTAATTGCCCATCTTCTAACAAGCACTCCTTGGGCTTATCAAGAGTCACAAATAACTTCTTTTGAATAGCTCTTATGTGCTTAGCTACAAGGAAATTGTAAAGAGAAAGCTCTCTGTTGTGCCTTTTGCTCTTCACAACATACGAATACTATGAAAAAACAGACAAACTGGTCAGGCTTGTTGGCTACACACGCGCGGCTGAGGCTATATGCAAGCCATTCATGTAGCCATGTGAATCCTGCTACCCTGCTCAATTTGTGGAGGCCCCTACAAGACACAACACAAAGTGCTTCTGAAGGCAAACAAGTTACGTGTGTTCCCACATGCTGTACTCTTTAGTCAGAGGCAAATTTCTGCTGTTATATAAGATGTTGGTTTTCAAGCTTTGCATAATTGTGCTCTATATCATTTCAATCTTGTGTGGTTTTAAATTTTGCTTTCCTGGCCAATGCAATTTATTACAATAAACTTTTAATCTTCTGCATTGGTCTTTATCATCTATTCACTTGAGACGGGAAGCAATTATAGATCTTTGAAATAGATGTCCTACTTAGACTCAACAAAATATCTTTAACAAGATCCAGTGTTTTATACAAGAGGATTAAAAACTATAGTAACATCCTCAAATGCAAACCCAGGAACTTTGCAGTTCCTGAGCTGTGCTGTGTCTCGGTGCAGCCAGGTGCAGTGTCTGGAGAAGGTGCCTAGGGATTGGGGCTGCTGTCACTGGTTTGCCATGCGACCAGAAACAAGCCACACCCAGCTCAGTTTGTTGTCTAAGGACCGTCACCTAGTGCCATTGAAGATGCCACTGGGTATCCAAAGCATCTGCAGATAGTACACTGGGTGACAGGAGGCTTGTGCTCTTCAGCATAGGCAGCTATGGCCAAATAGGACACCCAGAGACATCTCAGGGGGTGTTAGATGCCTCTCTTCAGGAAACTGAAGTTATTTTTAGTCTCCCCTTTTCTTATTTTCTCCATCAGTAAAGACTGTGATACTGGTTGCACACGGATGTTGTAAGGCTTGACATCGGAAAAATGTATTTAAGACAACTAGGTAGGTGATTTTCAGAGCACAGAAAGTGAGAGATGCTCTCTGACACAAATCTGCTTATGATGTTCCTCTGTGAGAGACGAACAACCACCAGCAGCGAGCTTTCGGTTAGGTGTCCTTTGAACGCAGAGTCAGAATGGACCAACGCGAGACCAACTCTGCAGCAAAGTGCTGATGCCGGCCGACCGGTCCTGGCAACTCTCCTTGGAGAGGTTTGCACTCTGGTTTGACCCTGAGGACCAAAATGAATCTCCTAGAGTAGGTTATGGCAGAAGTTCCCGTGTGTTGTTGGGGCACCTGGATTAGGCCCCAGGAGGGCTGGATGGATGTTCTGGCGTTTTGGGAAAGTCCACCAGATGGAGCTCCTGTTTGAGGGATAAGCTCTGGCAGGCTGCTGCAGAAGCTAAGAAAATAGGACACAGACCTCGTTTTATTGGATTTTTTTCACGCAAGGGGGTTGGATTGAGCAAGCCTCCCTTCCCAAGCACTTGCTTTTAACCAGTAATGTCCAACACTAAAGATGTGTAAAAAGGAAATGTATTTTGTGGCTAGAAGTGCTTGAAGCTTTCATTAATGTTTTTATTTTCTTGTTGCCAACTTGTTTTGCAGAACTGTTTTAGCACTCATTCCCTCAAGTCTTTCTGTCCCTTTTTATGCTTCCCATATTTAATTATTATAATTACACCTCTCAGCTATTAAACATATATAAAATCAAAGCACCGGAAAACTTATTTAATGGTTTAAAGGAAGAAATGTACGACTGGGGTGTGAGAAGGGAAAGTGTTCAACCTTAAACTAAGTAACTTAAAAGACAGCTAATACAACTTTGGAGAGTGGCAAAGCAAGCAGAATTAAATGTGTCTTAGTCTCTGAAATTTTTTGAAAGACATGATCGGTGAATTCAGAGGTCCAGCTACACGCCATTGCCACTGGGACCACGCTAGTATGGTATGCACATCGCCGCTCAGATTTGTGCCTCAAAAGCTTTTAAAAAACCCACTTTTAGAAGCACATTTGTTATTCATGTAATCAAACAACTACCCTAATACATCACAGAGCAATGTAAACACTCTGCCTGGGAGGACGTTATGCTTATCTTCAACATGGGTGGTATGAGCAACCATGAGATTTGGCCCCTGCGTTCTAGTCATGAGCCTTGTTCTTCATGGAAAGCGCAATGAATGGGTATCTCTAATTTCACCTCCTAAGGAGGCAGCCGAGTTGTTGCAGCCCAGCTCCATTCTCTGTAAGGCAAGGTAGCCTGCCTGACAGCATGGAGGACATCCCACGTTAACGTAAAGCTGAATTTGGCTCACCTGCTATCAGAATTATTTTAAACTCCAGCAACCAACCAAAAAACATGTTCATACCAAATGGCCTCTAGTTTCAGATAACATGAAGCAGGCCTGCTGCCTCATACCGTGGGATTTCTGGGTTTGTGAGGGGAAAACCAGTCAGATGGTCTTTTATTCTAAATCATGTAGCTTCTGTTTAATAATGCCTTTAGGAGACGCATTTTATAGCTCTCCATCCCACTCTGTTGTTGCCTGGAGCCCTCTGCAGCAGTGAATGCCAGCACACAAAACATCACTGCTAATAGCTGGGTGCTACTGTGTACACTTAGATAAGAAAAAGGGAGCGTATGTGAGTTAACATAGCTGGATGTGTACTGTGGCATGTTGTAGTTTTATAGTAGCGAGATGTTGAACCATGCTTAATTGTACCTCTCTTTGTATTGTTAAAGCCTGTAGTGCAGAATTTGAAAATAGCTCAAGTTGGAACCTGGGGCTCCCCAGAGGTGAAAGCTCATTTCCTTGTTGGTCTGTATCAGTAACTATGGAGAATTAAACCTTAGCTCAGATATATTTTGGATTCTTCCAGCGACAGTGTTATCTGGTCAGTGACTGACAATTTCCCTTTCTCTTTCTTTCTCTGTGTTTTCTGTCTATCAAGTAAATTGCATATTCTGATTTCCTAGGAATCATGGGTGTCTGCTAAATAAATGTACTCGGTGACGTAGGTCAATGCTTATTCAGGACAATTCTGCTGAGAGAAAGCCATGCCTACTGCACACAGCAACGTTATGTACCGGAGATGTACAAGATTGGGAAAAATTCTGAGCGTCTTCGTGTTACACTTAGCTTGGGATCCTGGATCTGCTGGGCAAGTCCAAAGGGAAAAGTGTTGTCACAAGAGTGATTTGGGTGTTTCTGCCAAGTAGTTTGTTGGTTTTGTTTTTTTTCTTCTTGTCATTGGTTAACCAGAAGGGAAGAGCTCCCAGTCTTGAAATGGGAGCTGGGGATGTTGAAGGCTGCTCTTTATATTGAGGGAGGAAGGAGAAGAAGAGGAGGAAGAGTTGATGCTGGGGATTTTTTAGTGGCTTGGAAGGAATTGACACTACAGATTCCCTGTATCTGTCCTGTGTGAAGGCAAATCTTCTCATCAGGTGTCAGCCTGATAAACGCAAGATCAGTTCTTCAAATTAGTTCTAGTTCTCTGCCACATGAGTTCCAATCTTTTTTATTTCACAGACAAGTAGTTACAGACTGGTCAAATTGGCCCTAAAAATTGCAATTACTACTTCTGCAATGAGGTTTTTTGAGGAGCAGAATGTCCTAACTGTCCACATGTGCGCAGAAACTATGTATAGATGAAGTTTAGAACACATGAAGCATTAAATTTAAAAAATTAAAAATTAGTATTTAGTTTTAAGTACCATTTTTGAGCAGCTGATTCTTGTTGCCAAGGAAGGAGTTGGTTGCTCCATTGTGTGTGTGTGTAATACTGTGATTGAAAATAGTGACTTGAACAAACACTTCGTGGTGACATGTCTAGAACAATTATTCTTTGAAGACAGGAATATAACAAGAGTTTAGGTCTGGGCTGTGTCTCTGGGAACACCAGTCACATAAGAATTAAAGGGTGCGTGTTCTAGATCAAAGTAGCCTGTACTTCATACTATGTCTAATTCTCATACCATTCTCCTTTATTAAATTCATTTGTTTTAATTAGAGGAAGAGATATTTTGCATCAGAGTTTAAGGTGTCTATTGGGCACTTGAGATTAAATGTTTGTTAACAATTCTATTTGGAAAATAGATTAGATTATTTAAATTACATGAAATACCATCATTTTTCTTTTCTCCGTAGAATAAAATTATGATTAAGAAATAATGCTTGGAGCATGAGAGCTCTGCTTGTCATTATTCTTCACATGCAGATTTGGAATTTTACAGTAAAATAATAAATCTTTAGTCTGGTTTCATAATATTGTAACAAATTTGGCAAAACAAAACAAGTGCTACAGTGGTGTCCAACAGCAGGTGCTTTCCAACAACAACATGGGAAATGCCAACGCTGGCTGCTTGATTCAATGGCACCGTATTTTAGAGTTGTGTTTCATTTTTCTGCTGTTGGAGCAAAAAGTTTTGTTAATCAGTTCATAAAACAGTAGGATTAAAAAGAACGTACCAAAGGTGTAAAACAGTCAACACCAAGAGATTTTAAAGATTAGCTTAATAAATAAAACATAATTGGATAAAATAGGCAGGCAATGAGTTAAGGGCAGCCCAAATGTGTAATTTCTTGGGGTCAGCGGCAATGCGTCAGTTTACACCGCAGCTGGGTAAAGCCTGGAGGGCACGTAGCAGGGTGTTGTGAAGTTGTGTTAACCCTGCTTTGCTGTTGGGGTGTCTTGTTTTACCCTTCTCCCACCAGCGCTTTTCAGCGACGCAGGAGAAACATCAAATGACAAGCTGCACGCCAACCCCTGCACATGCTTTTGATTTTTCTCGAGATTGGGTAAAGAGAATGTGTCTTACTCAAACAAGAAACTGTAACTGAGAAGGGAGCCCTGCCACTGGTCGCCTTATCTCTGGGTTTTTGGTGGCAATGTGCTGGGCGCGCTGCTCCCTGCCTTCCAGGGTTGGGGCAAGATTTTCTCACAGGTTCGTGCCTTGGCCAGCCCTGAAGGGCCATTGCCTCTCACACCTGGGTCACTCTGCTTTGTGCAGCACCCTCTTGCTGCCTAAGAGGCAGAAAAAAACCTTGACCTTTTGCTCAGATGAAACCTGTGGCTTGGCCTCGGGCATGCAAGACCCAGTAACAACAGCATTTCTGCCAATGGTAGGAGCGTTACCTCTCTGCTTGTACCAAATAGTTTTGGTTTTGTCGGTTGCTTGCATGCTGTCGCTGAAAGCTTCACATTTGCTCAGACTTCACCTGGGCATTCATTTGCTGCCCCACTGGGGAAGATGCCAGATGCTTCCTAGATGCCTCTCGAGGCCCCTGCAGCCCAACCCATCACTCTTCTGAGAGAGCCATCGCTGTGTGATGCTGCATAACTCAAACCCATCACGGCCTGTGAGGCATAATTGATTGGTAAGTGCGCTTTAGCATCTCATTGTCTGAGGTTAATAGATAATGGTACCCTTCCCCTGGTAACAAATGTTAATCGATGGATTACCGATAACAGATCTTCAGATCTGAATCATGAGAACCACATACTTGGGAGAAAAAAATTATATATACCCACAATTAAACACACACAGTGTCATCTGTCCTCCATGCCGAATGCACAGTGACACTGGGTGCTAAAATTTGCAATGAATTATTTATATGATGAATTATCTCTCTTTTTCTGCTCCTAGAATATCCAATTGCCCATTTCCATTTTTGTTGCAGGAAGATTTATTATTTGTATGTATTCACTGGATAGTTTATGAAACATTTCCTCTTCTTTTCTTTCTCTCTAATGCGTAACACGCATCTTATTTTGTGGTAGCACCTATCCATCTGCTCTGGTTGGCTCTCCCAACAGGGTGAAACCATGAAGAGCACAACTGTTACCCAGACAGTTTATAGTCTCCTTTGTGAACCAGTTACAGATGTTCCAAATTTTGGATATTTATTTGCTCACTTAGGTCAAAACAGTTTCAGTTGATCTGCAGCTAGAGATCAAGGTTGCGACTACATGCAAATGAATGATTTGCTTCTCATCAGTATTTGGTGCGCAGCTTTGGAAATTCATTCTTGTGCCCATTTTTGCTGGTAAAGCTCGGTTCCCTGGAAGCCTTTGGGAGGGTGGAAGGAGAAGACGAGTGCCCAAAGCCAAGTCATCTAGAGGTTTGCCAATCTTCTTCCCCTTTAGTTTCTCAGTTTTGCCACATCGACGTAAGGAACAGCATTTTACAGCCCAAGACTTCTCACCCTGGGTGTTGCACGCTGCCGTGCCTGAGACCTGTGCCTGTAAAGATTGTACGAACGGGGATTGTGTCTGGACTCAGAGGTTAGCATTTTATCCTGGTTTCGGAAACCACAACACGTTTAAATACCAGTTTCCTAGGTGCTGGGATAGTACTTGGGACGGTTAAATGCATTTAAAAGGAATCACCTACCCACATTCTGGACTTTCATTGTTTGGTTTCCTTTTGACCGGCTGCCCTAGTACCTCCCAGATATTAATGCAATTTTTAGCATTTAAATCCCAAATCCACCTTCCATATCTGTGTTTAATACTTTTATACCTTGTAAATGTTAAGGCTGATGATTCTTGTTCTGTAAGTATTTTAACTTTTCCTCTGCTGGGAGTCGCTTTGTGCTGTGCTTTAAACCACGACAGAGATTTACAGGTGCGACGGAGGTGGAACTGCAAGCATCCAAAAAAGAGTTATCTGTGCACAGAAGAGTCCGTATGCCCCTGCCTCAGCAAATAATGTCCCAGGGATGTCATCTTGCTTCCCTTGAAATCACAACCAGTAATACCATCTAAGAACAATAGCACTAAAACTGTCCTCGGGTTAAAAATAATCGGTTTGCCTGCGTGTAAAGCACACAGCCTCGAGAGCTCTTTGGCTGGGTAGCAATATTTTACCTCTAATGACCTCAAACCGGAGCCAGCCATTTCTGCAGGCTCTACAGAACATCGCTGTGCCACGAACAGTGCCCGACAGGAGCTGCCTCCCGTCACCTGAGCACATCCCTCTCTGCTGGCTCCTGCACACTCCAAAGGCAAGATTGCACAGGATTTGCTTTACTAATTTTGGTTTTCTTATATAGTCAGGTTTTGGCATTTTTGGATGACCGAATCGTAGCATCTTCTGCAGCAGAAGAGGAGCACGTGTAGTTCGCTGAGATTTATTTTTTTTGTCCTGAGGTGTTGCAGTTGGAGGCAAAGAAAGAAGTCGGGATGCTGCGTGCAAGTACCAGGTATGTTTAGGTTCTCTTTAAATATGCATCAATTTGTTCTGAACTTCTGTGTGTTTCCTCCCTTCCCCAGTCTATATAGTTGCAAAATACATAACAATAGGGACCTGGAAAGAGAAGGATAGCTGGACGGGGGCTCCCACGGGGCTCTTTTTCTTAATCCAGGGTTTCTTTCAATGAACTTAGATTTTTGAGCAGACCCGTGGTCAAAGCGCTCGCTGGCTTGCAGTGATCGACCCAGCTACTCTGTTGATAGAGTGGGAGGTAAGTGGCAGTAACTAATGGCAATTAGCAGAGGTCTGGACAGCTGCGTGTCCCTGAAGATGTGAGCTGTTTTCAGGGTTTTGTCTTCACAGAGCGAAGCAAATCATCACCCTACAGTATGTGACAATTTCCATCCCTCTACTGAGGCTTTGCTGTCAGATTTGTTCAGCACCCTTGCGAAAAAAAAAAAAAAAAAAAGGGGTTTTATTTTTGCCCCTCAAATCGGTTGAAGTAGAAGGGAGGAAATTATTACCCATCAGCTGCTATCAGTGATAACTTGTTTCATGTTTATGTAGCGCTTGATGTTTTTATGACCAATGTATCTAAAAAGAAACAAAAAGAGAGGGGGGGTTGTTTTTAATTGCAAAGGATACTTTCCACCTTTTCCTTGCAGCTCCCAGGTAAGAGTAAGAAAAATGTCCCTTGCTGCCCGAACCCCGAAGCTGTCCCTGAACAAAACATAGCGAGGGAGAAGGTGAGAGGCTGCACACGCGGTTTCGAGACCCCTTTGATAGATCGCAGGAGGGTTTGATAAATCCCATTTTTCCCGCATCCCTGAGCCTCTCTCCCGCATCCGTCGCTGTCGGGATGTTTCGCACCGTTCCCCCAACGCCTTCGCGCAGCGGCTGCGTGCAGAACAGCGGCCGCGCTGCCCCCCTCCTCCTCCCACCCACCCCCGAGTGCCCCGTCCCGACTCCGGGCGGGATAACGGATCCCGCGATGGATGCCGGCTCTCCTCCCGCACCGCACCGCGGGGGCGGCCGCGGCACCCAGCCGGGGGAGCGCTACCCCCGGGGGTGGCAGCGCGGGGCGGGGGCGCCCCCGGGGCCGCTGCTCCCCC